>CM044014.1:62551012-62675729 GCA_024085815.1 Flaveria linearis | reverse complement strand
TCGCGTGAACAGACCCAGTCGCGATGAACAGTGGAATCGCGACTGCCGATGCAAAGCAGTCTCCGGCTGCTCCGTGCACTCGTTTTAACACTCCAAGAACTTCCACAATACCTATTCTAATATGTCTAAACAAGAAGCACACTCAAAAACACAACATGCAAGCCCACACGACCTCATGTGCTCGGATGAACCCGAGCACCCGAAACCCTAAAAACGTAGAAGTGAAATCGAGCAAGAAACGGGTCAAACAAAGTTATCTACCTACTAAAGTGAGTATTTGCGTAGATAACCAAGTTTTGACGGTGAAAACGCGAGAAAACGAGCGGTTTTTGGTGCTATAGTAGTGAAGAGAGTGAAGGAGAAGAAAAGATGAAGAGATGAAGAAGATGGTGAAATGGCTAGGAATGGGGTTTTTATACCCATCCCAGGTTTGCAAAATGTCACTTTTAGTCCCTGTACTTTACCCCCGTTCCTAAATTATGTTTCGGTGAAAACGTTATTTATAGTCTTGTTTTTATTAATGATAAAATGTTGTTAATGATATTATAATTTAAAAATGGTTTTATATGACAATAGTTTTCATATAAAATGGTGCGTTTAGTGTTAATGGGGCAAATCTTAGATATGTTTCAAGGTGATGACGATTAAGGTTACGCAAACAAATAGACATAGTATTCACATAGATGGCTATAAGGGTGAGGAATGATCGACTACAGAAGTTAAATCAAACGCGTTAAATGATGGACCTTCGGTGACGGATGTCACAGTATCCCCCAGTTGAGGGAATTTCGTCCTGAAATTCAACTGGTGCTAGGCCTAAGTTGTCATCCTCGAATAGGTGTGGATATTTGTGTCTCATCTGATCTTCACGTTCCCAGTAGACTCTGGCCCTCGTTTGGAATTCCATCTTACACGAACTAGGTATCTTGCTGCGCCTCAACCTTTTGACCTTTGGTCCATGACCTCAATAGGTTCCTCCATAAAATGGAGGCTTTGATCAATCTTGATATCCTCAATAGGCACGTGAAGTGATTCGTCGCTAAACACTTCTGAGGTTCGATCATGGAAAGATCATGTACACTGTTAAGCTCTGTGGCAACCTAATCGGTACGCCACAGGACCGATTCTTTCTGTAATCTCGAATGGTCCAACATATCTTGAGGCCAACTTCCCTTTCTTTCAAACCGTACGATCCCTTTCCACGGAGAGACCTTAAGCAACACTCGATCCCCAACGTTAAACTCTAGTGGCTTCCGACGGTTGTCGGCATAACTCTTTTAAGCTCTCTAGCAGCTTTGAGTCTGTCTTTAATTTGGAAGATCTTATCGTTGTTTCTTGAATGATTTCGGGGACCTGTTAGCTGGCTTTCACCAATCTCCGGCCCAACATACAGGCGATCTACATTTCCGTCCATACAACGCTTCGAACGGTGCACAACCAATACTAGTATGGTAACTGTTATTGTAGGAAAACTCGATCAGCGGTAGATGAGTATCCCAACTGCCACCAAAATCAATAACGCACGCCCTCAACATGTCCTCAAGCGTCTATATCTTTGTTCACTTTGGCCGTCGTCTGGGGGTGATAGGTTGTACTCATGTCTAATCGAGTGCCCATCGCTTTCTGTAACGTCTGCCAAAATCGTGAAGTGAATCGACTGTCTCGGTCGGATATGATGACACCGCACCCCGTGCCGTGTCACGACCTCTTTGATGTACACCCTTGCCAGCTTATCCATCTTATAGTATCTCGGATAGGCAAGAATGGCGGATTTTGTCATTGATCCACCACGACCCATATCGAGTCGTGTCCGCTTGGCGTTCTCGGGAGTTTGGTAATGAAATCCATAGTGATGTTCTCCCATTTCCACTCGGGGATTTCAGGTTGTTGCAATAATCCTGATGGTTTTCTGTGTTCGTCCTTGACCTTTGAACATGTCAAGCATTGCTCACATATAAAGCAATATCTTTCTTCATACCTGGCCACCAGTATAGGTCCTTCAGATCGTGGTACATCTTGTCTGCACCAGGATGAACAGAGTATCGAGTCTTGTGTGCTTCATCCAAGACTAGTGTACGTACACCTCCCCATCTGGGGACCTATAATACGATCCATGAAGTAATGTACGCCGTCATCCTTGCGACTCATTTGTTTATCAATCCCTGGAATTCTTCTCCCCGTAAGGTTTTCTCTTTAAAAGCCTCACTTTGCGCAATTTGAATCTGAGCCTTTAGATTGGTTTGAACAGTCAATCCTAGCGCTTGAGCACGTAATGGTTTCACGCGTTCCTTGGGCTTAAAGCATCAGCCACCACGTTAGCTTTTCTCGGGTGATACCGGATTTCACAATCGTAGTCGCTAAGTAACTCTACCCAGCGTCGCTGTCGCATGTTAAGTTCCTTCTGATCAAGAATATATTGAAGGCTCTTATGATCCGTGTAGATGATGCATTTGGTTCCATATAGATAATGCCTCCATATCTTGAGTGCAAATACTACAGCGCCCAACTCCAAGTCATGAGTTGTGTAGTTCTTTTCATGCACCTTAGTTGTCGCGATGCATAGGCAATTACCTTATCTCTTTGCATTAGCACACATCCCAACCCTTGATGTGAAGCATCGCAGTATACCACAAACCATCAGTTCCATTCGGGAGGGACAGTATTGGAGCATTGCACAGTTTTTTCTTCAATGTATGGAGGCTCGTTCTTGTGCATGTCCCCAATCAAACTTCTTGTCTTTCGGGTTAGCAGCGTTAACGGTTGTGCGATCTTCGAAAAGTTCGCAATAAAACGACGGTAGTATCCGGCCATCCTAGGAATTGTCGTATTTCTGAGGGTGTTTGGGGAGTATCCCATTTCTTCACAGCTTCAATCTTACCGGGGTCCACATGAATCCATCTTTGTTAACCACATGACCCAAAAACTTCACTTCTCGAAGCCAGAATTCACACTTCGAAATTGGCAAAAAGTTTCTCCTCCTTCAACAGTTCTAGAATTGCTTGGAGGTGTTTTTTCGTGATCCTCCTTCGAACGGGTAGATGAGTATGTCGTCTATGAATACGATCACGAACTTATCTGTAACATTTCGTATTTTTGCAAATAATAATAGTAATAATAATAATAATAATAATAATAATAATAATAATAATAATAATAATAATTATAATAAACAATAATAAATAATAATAATAATAATGATAATAATGATAATAAAAATAATAATATAATAATAACAAATAATAGTAATAATAAGTCCAGGGGGTATTCTGCAATTTTGAAAGTCTAAATAAATTTAAAAACATAAAATAATAAAATCAAAACCCCAGGGACCAATTCTGTAAATTATAAATTTACACAACCGGCCCCTCCTCACCCCCGCAATTCCGGCACCGGTTCCGGCCACCTTCCGGCGGCTCTCCGGCAAGCCAAATACACCAAATTCATCCGATTTTAACTAAATTAAAAACCATCGACACTTTCACATGCATGATTCGAACTGGACACCCACAAAAATCGAATAAACTGAGTGCGATCGATCCCAAACCGACCCACGTGGTTGTCGGTACCTTTACAGGTTTCAAATCGCACTGGAACTAAGTGATAATCGAATTAATCTCGTCTAATTCATGCTATAAATACTACGAATCAGTCTATGCTTTCAATTGCACCTTAAATCATCAAAAACACTCAATTCGATCATCGTCTCCATCATCGACCTGCAACTCAATCGATATCTATCCTACGAGTTTCAATTCACAAATTAACAGGGGGCTTTCAATCATAAGCATCAATTACATCTACCTGTACAATTAATTTGATTATAATCAAAGTCTGATCATCATTTGATTTCGAAGCAACCGCGACCTGATCTTCATTCTGTTCTTCTTCAATTCATCACCAATACGGTAATTAAACATACATATATATTCGATTATACACGGGTAATAAAAGCCCTATGATTTCAGAAGCGTTTGAAAACGAATTGAACCTTAATTGGGAGAGATTCGAACCTAGGGTTCGATTGGGAAATTGGGGATCGATTGGAATGGTGTTTAAAACCATTTAAAACAGCATACTATCGCGGCTAAGGCCCTTTGGTTCACTGGTATGCGGGTGTGTGTATGTGTTGGAGGTTCCGGGTTCGAAACCGGTTACCTCCAACTATTTTTTTAATACCTTTTAAACCTCTAAAAATTCCAGAAAAATTCTAATAAATTATAAAAATAAATTTTATAAACTTTTCATAATTAAAATGTTACATAAATAATTTCTGTAAATATATTTTTAGTTAAAAACCTTAATAAAATTTATAAAATATTATTTATAATAAATATCTTTATAAGAATGGACCTTAAAATAGTTTAAAATTATAAATTATTATTGGGCTAAACGTTGCATTTAAATTATTGTTTGAAACGTATTTATTTGGTTACAAAACTTTATTCAAATCTATTATATATATCTTACAAAAATTTTTATAAACATTTTCTTTTCACATCTTTAAATATATAAAATATCATAAACTTCTCTTCATTTATTTCACGAAAATATAATTTGTTCCCACTTATTAAATATAATTAAGTGACAAAACCTCAAGTATAAATTCTAAATACCTTAATTCGAAATCATTAACTACAATTTTATACATACATGTATATATAGGTACCTTGTAGAGGAATTCGTTGAAACGACGCTGGTTATTATTTCTTATTAATCATCCAATATATACTTAATCGCCAAGTGAGTATTTCTATACCCATTTTATCATTTTCACACTTTTGGGTGAAACATGTTACCGTATAGACGTTGCACTTGTAAACACATTTGATTCTTGTAAACTTATGGCAATTTACTTGTGTGTTGTGATTAGACGAATCTTGTAGCTACCATGTAATGTCGAATACATGTACAATCATTAACTATTGCTAGCCTGGCGACGTCATAGATCTATGGGCCTGACAAGCCTGCTTGGTTGATCCAAGTACACTTAGCTAATCGTATATTCTTGTAAACGTTTGAGACTTGTAAAACTTTGTCAAGGTTTGATTGTGCATTCTGTCTTTCATCCCTAGTTACCTTGTTCTCTAATTTACAACATGAATTGCCATCTTTTATATACTTATGTATGAAAAACTATAGAATGCTCACCAACAATATGTTGACCTTTTATTTTTAACATGTTTCAGGCAATAGCGTTATGTGGCTGTGAACAATCGTAACTCTCACGCCTCGACGATTCCGCCGTCAAGGTTGGGGTGTGACAGATTGGTATCAGAGCCCATAACTATAGGGATTTAGGTTATTAATGATGACCTAGACTATAGCTTATGCATGCACCTTATAGTATTTTTATCTTATAAATATATAGTTTGCATATTACATAATGCTATGCCTTCTTGTGTGCAATTTGATGCCTTAGCATAGGATTGCCTAAACTTAATTACTTGTCTCCCTACACTTATCTTTGACTTTTCCCGAACATAAAACCTCTCTATCTTATTCTCGACGACACGTGGAATCGTATACTTGTGCTTATGACTTGGATCTTTAGACGTTATGTCTAATCTATATAAATCTCATCAAGGTTTTGATTACATGAACCTAAGAAATATTGTGTGACACATAGACACCTGTATTCTGGATTTCCTGGCAAAAAGCCTTCGGGCTAAGGCAAGCGTATTCGTATAAATCTCATTGAGGGGCCCGTTACGCTTACCTGGGGATTTCTGGGATGAGTGATAAACTATGGTCAAAATACACAAATCTCTAAGGCAAATGAATCAATTTACCTTGACGTGTCCACGGTTCCAAATGATAATGCGTTATCAAATGGGATCATTCCGTGTACCTTACAACCTTTAGCCTACCTTTGTCTAAACTAATATTCTTTGTTATCCTCACTCCCGTAACTAGCTCCTTTTTGTATGTACAGCATGTCTCGACAACTTCAAAAACGTGGAAACTCCAACCGCAAGCTGGCAGCAATGATCGCCAAACAAATGGCTGCTGTACTCCCTACCATGGTTGCTGAACTTACTAGCACCATGATGGCTAATAGCAACAACAACACCAATGGAAATAACAACGGTGCTCAAGGAGAAAATAGCAATAGCCGAAACGGGAACGATCGTACTTGCACCTTCAAACACTTCAACTCGTGCAAACCCACCAACTTTAGTGGTAAGGAAGGAGCCACTGGTCTTCTTGAGTGGTTCGAAGGCATGGAGAACACTTTCGCCAATTGTGAGTGTCCCGAGGCACTCAAAGTCCGTTATGCCACTAGCATGCTCCAACAAAGGGCACTTACCTGGTGGAATAGCGAGAAGAGAAACCGAGGAGCTGATGCTATTTTGGCACTCTCTTGGGATGAGTTCAAGAACATCGCCATCGCGAAGTTCTGCCCGAGAAGTGAATTGCAAAAGCTGGAAGAAGAATTCTGGAATTTGAAGCAAAACGATGGTGATCATTTGGCCTACTCAACTAGGCATCATGAGTTGAGTTTATTACTGCCTCACATGGTCGATACTGTTCCCCGCAACATCGAGAAGTTCATAAAGGGTGTACCACCCCAAATTCAAGATGCTGTGGTGGGTAGCCGACCCACAACTTTAGAGGAGGCAATTACTATCACAGCGCAGCTCACTGAGAATCATATTAGAGCTGGCACTATGTCAGCAAGGGGTTCAAAGTCTACTGCGAAGGCGACAACCGAGGCAACAAAGGAGGTAAGGGCTGAGTCGTCTTCCCAAAGCAAGAAGCGTAAGTTCACGCCAACACGCAACTACGCTGTGACCACTCCAAATGCTCCTCAAAAACAAATGGTGGTGGCAAATCAAGCTCCTGTGGCTAAAGTTTATACGGGTCCTCTGCCAATGTGTAACACGTGCAAGTACCATCATGCGGGTAACGTTTCATGCCGAATCTGCTCGTTGTGTGGAAAGTATGGTCATTTGGTGACTACTTGTCTACGTGCACCAAACAACGCTGCAATACTTGCCAACCGAACCTGTTACAACTGTGGTGAGCCTGGTCATATTCGTCCGCAATGCCCTCGCAATGCGGGCAACGTGCCACCAGCTCGTGGAAGGGCTTTCAATATCAACGCCAACCAAGCACAAGTCAGCAATGACGTTGTGAATGGTACGACGAAGAACCCCGTTTGAATCATTTCTTGTATTATTGATGTTTTCCATCTTTGTAATCATCGTATCAATAATAAATTTTTTTTTTTACCGAACAGGTATGTATCTTGTAATAATCATTATGCGTCTGTATTATTTGATTCGGGTGCGGATAAGAGTTTCGTGTCGTTAGAATTCGAGCCCGTACTTTCTAAATCACGTATTAATCTGGAAAGACCATACACGGTCGAAGTCGCCGATGGAAAACCTATTGTCGTTGATGTCATAATACGTGATTGCATCATAAGCTTTAACGAGCACGAATTCCCTATTGATCTTATTCCTATGAAACTCGGAAGCTTCGACGTCATCATTGGAATGGATTGGCTAGTCAAACATCATGCTGAGATCGTATGTTTTGAGAAGTGTATTCGAATACCGTTACCATTCGGGGATACTTTGAAAGTGATCGGCGAGAAATCATCACAAGGACTCAAACTCATGTCTTGCACTCAAGCCCGAAAGTGCTTAAGCAAGAAGTATATAGCCTTCTTGGCTTACGTGGTCAACACAAAAGCCAAAGGGAAAGAACTTAAGGATGTCCCTATTGTACGAGACTTTCCTGAAGTATTTCCCGATGACCTTAGTGGTTTACCTCCCGTACGTGAAGTTGAATTTAAAATTGATTTGATACCGGGAGCACAACCCGTGGCTAAGTCACCATATCGGCTTGCACCATCGGAATTGCAAGAACTCTCTAGCCAACTCCAGGAATTATCCGAAAAGGGTTTATCCGCCCTAGTTCTTCTCCTTGGGGTGCACCTGTCTTATTTGTGAAGAAGAAAGATGGGTCATTCCGTATGTGTATCGATTACCGAGAGCTCAACAAGTTGACCATCAAAAACCGGTATCCTCTTCCTCGTATCGACGATCTGTTTGATCAACTTCAAGGAGCTACTATATTCTCGAAGATTGATCTACGTTCTGGATATCATCAATTACGTGTCCATGATGATGACATCCCCAAGACCGCATTTCGTACTCGTTATGGGCACTATGAGTTTACGGTGATGCCTTTTGGCTTGACTAATGCTCCTGCTGTCTTCATGGATCTCATGAATCGAGTATGCAAGCCTTATCTAGATAAGTTTGTGATCGTCTTCATTGATGACATTCTCATCTACTCCAAAACCAACGCCGAGCATGAACTGCATTTGCGACAAGTTCTCGAATTGTTGAAGAAAGAGCAATTGTACGCGAAGTTCTCGAAGTGTGATTTCTGGCTCAAGGAAGTTCAATTTCTAGGACATGTGGTGAATAGCCAAGGAATTCACGTTGACCCTGCAAAGGTGGAAGCTGTGAAGAATTGGTGTGTTCCCACGACACCGACCGAGATTCGTTCTTTTCTTGGTCTTGCTGGTTATTATCGGCGATTCATTGCCAACTTTTCGAGGATCGCAAAGCCGCTCACTTCCTTAACACAGAAGAATAAACCATTCGAGTGGGGGCCCGAGCAAGAGGAAGCTTTTGAAACATTAAAACACAAACTAAGTAATGCTCCTATCTTGACCCTACCCGATGGAAACGATGATTTCACCGTATATTGTGATGCTTCGAAACAAGGTCTTGGTTGTGTTCTTATGCAACGAGGAAAGGTGATAGCTTATGCATCAAGGCAATTGAAGGTTCACGAGGTGAATTACACGACTCATGATCTTGAACTTGGTGCTGTAGTATTCGCTTTGAAGATCTGGCGACATTATCTTTATGGGACGAAATGCATAGTCTACACCGACCACAAAAGTCTCCAACATGTGTTCAACCAAAAAGATCTCAACATGAGACAACGACGTTGGATCGAGTTAATCAGTGACTACGACTGTGACATTCGCTATCATCCTGGAAAGGCGAATGTTGTAGCCGACGCGCTGAGTCGCAAGGCCCATAACAAACTGTCTCACTACAAGGAATCCGAGATCAAAGACAGTGGTTTCACACATTAAGAGAATTTGATACCGAGGTTCGTGTGGATGTTAACGAGGCTACTATCATGCTCCAAAACATAAGAATTGATAGTGATCTCGAGTTATGCATTCGCAAGGCTCAACAAGCGGCAATAACCGACGAAGGAAGTAATGAGGATTTGGTGTCTAACGTTCGATCACAACTGGAGGAAAAACCAAACGGCCTATGGTACTTTATGAATCGACTTTGGATTCCAAATCGTAATAACCTTCGACACATCATCTTGGACGAAGCTCATCACACCCGATATTCTATACATCCTGGTTCCGATAAAATGTACATGGATTTGCGTGGTCAATATTGGTGGCCTGGAATGAAGAAAGATATCGCGGTTCATGTCTCCAAATGTCTCACGTGTGCAAAAGTCAAAGCCGAGCATCAACGACCAAGTGGTTTGCTTGAACAACCTGAAATCCCTATGTGGAAATGGGAACATGTATCCATGGATTTCATAACCAAGTTGCCACGTACTCCTCGTGGTCATGATAGTATATGGGTGATTGTGGATCGTTTGACCAAGACGGAACATTTCATACCTATACGAGACACTTACAAGGTTTCAAGACTAGCTCGCATATACATTGATGAAATTGTTAGTCGTCATGGCGTACCGTTGCACATCATTTCTGATCGAGATGCTCGTTTCACTTCACACTTTTGGTCATCTATGCAAGAACTCTTGGGTACTCAATTGGATTTAAGTACGGCTTACCATCCTCAAACTGATGGTCAAACCGAACGAACAATCCAAATCCTCGAGGATTTGCTACGATTATGTGTCCTTGACTTTGGTGGTAATTGGGATACGCATTTACCGCTCGCGGAATTTTCGTATAACAATAGTTATCACTCAAGTATCAAGATGGCACCATTCGAAGCACTTTATGGTCGTAAATGCCGATCGCCGATCTGTTGGACCGACATTGGTGAAAACTTTATCACTGGTCCTGAACTTATACAAGAAACGACCGATAAAGTTGCTACAATCCGCAAGAACCTTGAAGTGGCAAGAAGTCGACAAAAGAGTTATGCCGATAAGCATCGTAAACCGTTGGAGTTTCAAGTTGGTGATATGGTTCTTCTTAAGGTTTCACCATGGAAAGGCGTTATTCGCTTTGGAAAGAAAGGTAAACTAGCTCCAAGATTTGTAGGACCTTTCAAAATCCTGAAAAGGATTGGGAAAGTGGCTTATAAACTGGAACTACCTTCCGACCTTAGTGAAGTTCATCCTGTGTTCCATGTCTCAAATTTAAGAAAGTGTTTGGCCGACGAGAGTCTGCATGTTCCACTGGAAGACATTCAGATCGACGAGTCATTGCACTTCATCGAGAAACCTGTCGAGATTATGGATCGCATCATGAAGAAGACTAGGACCACAACTACTCCAATTGTCAAAGTTCGTTGGGAGAACAAGTGTGGAGCTGAGTTCACGTGGGAGCGGGAGGATCATATGAAACAGAGATACCCGTATTTGTTCTTTTAGTTCATTTTTAAATTTCTAAACGAAATTCTTTAAAGTAGGGGAGACGATAACATCTTGTATTAACATTTATTCTTAATCAATGAGAAAGCTTATAATGTTAACTAAAAGCCACACACTTTAGACTCTCTTTTTACCTCTAATGGCTTTGCCATTGCACATAGTACACACTAAAGCATTCAGCTTAATCGATGATGAATTTTCTTCTTTTGATACTTTATCAAAACCTGAAAGTTCTCCAAATGTCCTCATCTTGTCGTCTCAGCCTCCTCGTAAATAAATTTCGAGACGAAATTTCCTAAAGTAGGGGAGACTGTAACATTTCGTATTTTTGCAAATAATAATAGTAATAATAATAATAATAATAATAATAATAATAATAATAATAATAATAATAATAATAATAATAATTATAATAAACAATAATAACAATAATAATAAATAATAATGATAATAATGATAATAAAAATAATAATAATAATAATAACAAATAATAGTAATAATAAGTCCAGGGGGGTATTCTGCAATTTTTGAAAGTCTAAATAAATTTTAAAAAACATAAAATAATAAAATCAAAACCCCAGGGACCAATTCTGTAAATTATAAATTTACACAACCGGCCCCTCCTCACCCCCGCAATTCCGGCACCGGTTCCGGCCACCTTCCGGCGGCTCTCCGGCAAGCCAAATACACCAAATTCATCCGATTTTAACTAAATTAAAAACCATCGACACTTTCACATGCATGATTCGAACTGGACACCCACAAAAATCGAATAAAACTGAGTGCGATCGATCCCAAACCGACCCACGTGGTTGTCGGTACCTTTACAGGTTTCAAATCGCACTGGAACTAAGTGATAATCGAATTAATCTCGTCTAATTCATGCTATAAATACTACGAATCAGTCTATGCTTTCAATTGCACCTTAAATCATCAAAAACACTCAATTCGATCATCGTCTCCATCATCGACCTGCAACTCAATCGATATCTATCCTACGAGTTTCAATTCACAAAATTAACAGGGGGCTTTCAATCATAAGCATCAATTACATCTACCTGTACAATTAATTTGATTATAATCAAAGTCTGATCATCATTTGATTTCGAAGCAACCGCGACCTGATCTTCATTCTGTTCTTCTTCAATTCATCACCAATACGGTAATTAAACATACATATATATTCGATTATACACGGGTAATAAAAGCCCTATGATTTCAGAAGCGTTTGAAAACGAATTGAACCTTAATTGGGAGAGATTCGAACCTAGGGTTCGATTGGGAAATTGGGGATCGATTGGAATGGTGTTTAAAACCATTTAAAACAGCATACTATCGCGGCTAAGGCCCTTTGGTTCACTGGTATGCGGGTGTGTGTATGTGTTGGAGGTTCCGGGTTCGAAACCGGTTACCTCCAACTATTTTTTTAATACCTTTTAAACCTCTAAAAATTCCAGAAAAATTCTAATAAATTATAAAAATAAATTTTATAAACTTTTCATAATTAAAATGTTACATAAATAATTTCTGTAAATATATTTTTAGTTAAAAACCTTAATAAAATTTATAAAATATTATTTATAATAAATATCTTTATAAGAATGGACCTTAAATAATAGTTTAAAATTATAAATTATTATTGGGCTAAACGTTGCATTTAAATTATTGTTTGAAACGTATTTATTTGGTTACAAAACTTTATTCAAATCTATTATATATATATCTTACAAAAATTTTTATAAACATTTTCTTTTCACATCTTTAAATATATAAAATATCATAAACTTCTCTTCATTTTATTTCACGAAAATATAATTTGTTCCCACTTATTAAATATAATTAAGTGACAAACCTCAAGTATAAATTCTAAATACCTTAATTCGAAATCATTAACTACAATTTTATACATACATGTATATATATAGGTACCTTGTAGAGGAATTCGTTGAAACGACGCTGGTTATTATTTCTTATTAATCATCCAATATATACTTAATCGCCAAGTGAGTATTTCTATACCCATTTTATCATTTTCACACTTTTGGGTGAAACATGTTACCGTATAGACGTTGCACTTGTAAACACATTTGATTCTTGTAAACTTATGGCAATTTACTTGTGTGTTGTGATTAGACGAATCTTGTAGCTACCATGTAATGTCGAATACATGTACAATCATTAACTATTGCTAGCCTGGCGACGTCATAGATCTATGGGCCTGACAAGCCTGCTTGGTTGATCCAAGTACACTTAGCTAATCGTATATTCTTGTAAACGTTTGAGACTTGTAAAACTTTGTCAAGGTTTGATTGTGCATTCTGTCTTTCATCCCTAGTTACCTTGTTCTCTAATTTACAACATGAATTGCCATCTTTTATATACTTATGTATGAAAAACTATAGAATGCTCACCAACAATATGTTGACCTTTTATTTTTAACATGTTTCAGGCAATAGCGTTATGTGGCTGTGAACAATCGTAACTCTCACGCCTCGACGATTCCGCCGTCAAGGTTGGGGTGTGACATTATCTAGGTAAGGCTTGCACACCCGATTCATTAAATCCAAAAAGACAGCTGGTGCGTTGGTCAACCCAAATGGCATGACCAAGAACTCATAGTGTCCGTAACGAGTTCTAAATGCTGTTTTCGGAATATCGTCCTCGAATACTTTTAGTTGATGATATTCAGATCGGAGATTGATTTTAGAGAAATACGAGGCTCCTTGCAGCTGATCAAACAGGTCGTCGATTCTAGGGAGAGGATACCGATTCTTCACGGTCAGTTTGTTCAATTCCCTGTAATCGATACACATACGGAACGACCCATCCTTCTTCTTGAAAAATAACACCGGTGCTCCCCACTGTGAATAACTCGGTCGAATAAAACCTTTCTCCAGTAGTTCCTGTAGTTGGCTGGACAGCTCTTGCATCTCGGAGGGTGCTAATCGATACAGTGTCTTAGCTATCGGTGTAGCTCCAGGAACCAGCTCTATATGGAATTCCACCTGTCGTGGAGGAGGCAATCTAGACAAATCATCAGGGAACACTTCCGGGTAATCCCATACAATCGGAATGTCTGCCAATTTCGTCTCTTCTTCCTTCTTTTCTACCACGTGAGCCAGAAAAGTGTAACACTACTTCCGTAGACCTTGGCGTGCTTTCATGCAGGTGATAAGCTTCAAGTTCTTTCCCGGTTGCTCTCTTTGTATTCTGAGTACTTTCCCGTCTGACATGGGGATCCGTACTACTTTATCTCGGCAAACAATCTCGGCTCCATGCTTCGACAACCAATCCATTCCCATTATTACGTCAAAGCTCCCTAACCCAAAAGGTATCAAATCTATGTTGAATGCCTGGTCTTCCAGTATTAGGGTGCAATTCTTAATAAATTCCTCTGCCTGTTCAACCCTACCATTTGCCATTTTTACAGAGTAACTAGTTTCTAGTCTACTGGTACTCAAATCAAGCATTTGCACAAACTCAGATGATATAAAACTATTGTCTGCCCTAGTATCAAACAGTACAGATGCGAAATGGTTATTGAGTAAGTGCGTACCCGTGACAACGTTCGGATCCTGACGGGCATCATTAGCTCCAATGACGAAGGCACGTCCCCGTACAGCATTACCCTGGTTTCCTTGGCCTTGAGCACCCGCTATGGCCATTATCTGTTGCTGGTTGTTTCATTGCTGACCCGGTGCCCTATTCAGTCGGGGGCACATATTTCTGAAGTGATCGAGGCCTCCACACTCGTAACAAGCCCTGGTATTCCCAGAGGGGTTAACCGCGTTGATGGGTGCTACCAGGTTTGGCGCTACTCTGCAGTCTCTTGCTTGATGCCCCGGGCGTCTGCAGTTCAAACACACCCGGCACGGCGCTGCTGGAGGATGATGAAGATTGCACCTGTCACATCTCGGGTGCGGCCCCGCATATTCCTTCTTCCCTTGAGTCACGGCCACAAAGTTTCTGGTTGCTTTGGCCCTCTTATCAAACTTTCCGGTAACGGACCGGCTCGTTTCCCCAGCTTCCTTCCTTTTCTCTACTCCTTTACCCAATATCCCTGTCATTATCATCTCATCAGTGAGAGCGCCAGCTTTCAGAATTGCGCTCTGGATTATAGGAGGAGCAGCTGCAGTTACCATTGCCCGGATTTAAGGCGCAAGTCCCCAAATGTATCTTTCTATCCTCTTGGATTCCGGAGTGACTAGGTGTGGAACTAGTCTAGCCAGCTCGTGGAATCGGTCAGTATAAGTTGCGTGCCCAGCCCCCACCATAGCATGATTCCAAAATTCATGCTCAAGTTTCTACATCTCGTTGAGAGGGCAGTATTCCTCGGTAATCAGGGCTTTGAATTCATCCCAAGTCATCTGCATCGCAGATTCCCTTCCTATAGCTTGAACCTGGGTGTTCCACCAGGTTAGTGCTCTGCCCTGCAGTGAGCAAGTAACATACTTGATCCATTGGCTGTCGAGGCATTCACTGATGTCGATCACAGCCTCCATCTTCTCAAGCCATCTAGTCAGGGCTATCGCCCCACCTTTCCCATCGAAATCCCGGGGCTTACCGGCCATAAATTCCTTATAAGAACAGCCCCGTTTGGCGTTAGCAGCCCCAGTTTCATTACCTGCTGTACCACCATTTCTGGTCTCCTGATTGCTTTCATTCCCAATCGGGTTCCCATTATCCTCGTTTTCATTACCACCATCCCCGTGGGGGTGGTTTTGCTGTTACAAAGCGTTGCTCACCTGAGCTACAATAGTTGGAATCAGGGCAGTCAATTGTTGAGCAATTAAGGCTGCCATATCAGCATTTCCAGTCCCTTGCGTATTGCTAGAAGGGCCTTCATTTGCTATTGGAGGTCTACCCCTGCCTCTGCCTCTGCCCCTCGGGGCTTCACTTCCGCTTTTATTGCTGTGGGTAGATCTTCGAGGCGGCATGTTCTATTCATACAAGAGGCAACAAATAAGCTTTAGTCACCTTAAGATGCACAAGTACTCCACTTATCAAGTTCCAACGTTTCATGTTCCGGTCAGCCAAGATCACCATGCAGCCCATTTCAAGCATATTCTCGGTATATCGGTGATGTTTATATATAGGGTTCCCCGTAACGTTCCCACCACACCCACGATGTACCGAGAATGATGCCTAATCCGGTTACATGACATCTGACCTTCCTTCACATCATTCCATAATAATCCATCAAGTCAACTGAGAGCCTAAACATGTAATCACGTATGGTCTGGCGGAGGTTGTCTATCTCGCGTCCTTGAAAGGACTCAGACATAGCCTCCTCGGGTCGGTCTCAGTATCTGAGGTCAAGCGCAATGTATGATCTGTGACGATCTTTTCGGGTCTCAATACCTTAATTTGGTTATGATAACTTGGCGCGCAGAGGGAACGGAAGATCCAATAGGAAGCATCTCATAGGGGTCGAGCACAAGGGCTCAAGCACAAAGTAAAAGATCACATGACAAAAGGATAATCAAACATGTAAAGAGGAACACATACACGAGATATATAAATGCACACAAGTTTAAGCATGCAAATCTACATGAAGGTTCCTAGGTTATAGTCTAGGTCAAGTGTAATTGCCTAATTCTCTATAACCAATGGCTCTGATACCAGTCTGTCACACCCCCGCTGATAGCGGAAACACGGGGATGCGAGCTGGACGGGATCGTCATAACACATGGTATACGATAGAGTAGCAATAAAAATATGATGACAAGCGTGTCATGACGACACCCGAACACAAATGGAGACTTGTGTCGTGTATAATTAAAGTTCACGACAGCATAGCCATAAGCACAACATAAATGATCACATAAGCATTAAGGATAACTTGTAGTGTAAATTCCCACAACTCGGGAACAAGTATACAAAAGACCATGTTCAAGCTTTACAAGGTAATAATTACAAAATGTATCCTAGGGTCTCCTCTAAAAGGCAGCACTCCTAGATCTTCAATTACCTTGATCACCTGAAAAGAGATGCTCAAAATGGTCAACATAATTGTTGGTGAGCTTCGAAGGTTTTAAGTAATAAAAGATGTTAAGATGAAACCAGTAAGTTTAATAAGAGCCACTGCAACTATACTTATGTATAGGCGGTTGTACCAGTTATAAGTAGCTACAGCCAAACCTAATGTTCGGTTCCTCACGAGAATCGATGGCTGTAAAGAAAGTATTCTCAAGGCATAAATAGTTTAATAAGACGTAGCAAGATCCACACAGCGCATACGTATAGTGTATAACCAAACCAGTCCTTAGGTCCCATTATCAGGATTAATGGTTATATAAAAAGGTTTTCCATAGTAAAATGAGTTTAACATGACGTAGCAAAATCCACACAGCGCATACGTATAGGTTACAACCAAACCAATCTTTAGGTCCCAATTTCCGGGATTAATGGTTGTAATGGATGATCGGCTTAGAAGAACCACACAGAAGAACCACACAGAAGAGCCACATTGCCGAGAGCATCCAAGGTCAATAGCATTCACAAGTAGCATCAAACAACACATAACATCAAGTAGTGGCACATAGTAATGTGTTACCACTAAGTAATATACATAGTGGTAACATAGCATATAGTTCAAGTTCATATAGCAGCAATCACAAGATAAGCAAGGTAAGGTTCTCATAGTAGTAGCAGCCAACTTCTACTAGGGAAGGTGCCTGAGATCAAGTTAAGTAGGTGAGCATTCTTTTCTCCCAAGTTGAAACTATTTTAAAAAAAAGTTTTATAAGAGTAAAAAGGGGCCACGAAACTCACTGAACAGATGATAGGCACGTATGATGAATCTTCCCAACGGTAGGATGCTATGAACAGCCACCACCTATTGACAGTTACTGACAAGCATTAATAATGAGCATAAAGCATAAGATGATATCAATAGGCTTGGGCAGTTTCGGTTCGGTCGTGGGTAGTGCACACACAAGCAAACATACACATATCAGACTAGGTTATTTTAAATAGTATGTGCCTGTTGATAGCGTTGACTTTAATCTTTGTGGTCAAGCTATGACACTTTATTAATGTTACCTTATCGTCGTAAGATCTCTGAAAAGGGGATCCACACACACACACCATCATCAGTCACACAACAGGACCGGACGCACGACTCAACCCTTCCTTCGTACGAATGGACCTTCAGTCGTACAAATCAGCTTCATTCGTACGATTGAACCTTCATTCATGCGACTAAGCATTCAGTCGTACCATGCAAGACCCAGTCATATGACTCAACCTCCATACACACGATTGAACCTTCATTCGCACGAATCAGCTTCATTCGTGCGATTGAACATTCATTCGTGCGACTGGCCTTTCAGTCGTACGACTCACGCACAATCGCACACAATCTCATTCGCACTGACTCAATCGCACACACACTCACTCGCATAGACTCATTCGCACACACATTCAATCGCACACACCCAGTCGCATGACTCAGTCGTACGACTCGCCCCAGTCGCACCACTCAGTCGCACGACACACCCATACGCATGACTCAGTCGTACGATTCGCCCAATCGCACGGCTCAGTCGCGTGAACAGGCCCAGTCACGATGAACAGTGGGATCGCGATTGCCGAGTGCAGAGCAGTCTCCGGCTGCTCCGTGCACTCGTTTTACACTCCAAGAACTTCCAGAATACCTATTCTAACATGTCTAAACAAGAAGCACACTCAAAAACACAACATGCAAGCCCACACGACCTCATGTGCTCGGATGAACCCGAGCACCGGAAACCCTAGAAAACGCAGAAGTGAAATCGAGCAAGAAACGGGTCAAACAAAGTTATCTACCTGCTAGAAGTGAGTATTTACGTAGATAACCAAGTTTTGACGGTGAAAACGCGAGAAAACGAGCAGTTTTTGGTGCTATAGTAGTGAAGAGAGTGAAGGAGAAGAAAAGATGAAGAGATGAAGAAGATGGTGAAAATGGCTGGGAATGGGGTTTTTATACCCATCCCAGGTTTGCAAAATGTCACTTTTAGTCCCTGTACTTTGCCCCGAGTTCCTAAATTAAGTTTCGGTTGAAAACGTTATTTATTAGTCTTGTTTTTATTAATGATAAAATGTTGTTAATGATATTTATAATTTAAAAATGGTTTTATACGTGACAATAGTTTTCATATAAAAATGGTGCGTTTAGTGTTAATGGGGCAAATCTTAGATAATGTTTCAAGGTGATGACGATTTAAGCTACGATAGCACACGCATAAGGTTAACCAAGCAAACAAATAGACATAGTATTCACATAGATGGCTATAAGGGTGAGGAATGACCGACTACAGAAGTTAAATCAAACGCGTTAAATGACGGACCTTCGGTGACGGATGTCACACATCCCATGCCATCTGACTCATGTATGTATTCTTGACGACTTCTCATACTTTATAGGCTAAAAGAGTTTTATCATGAAACTGCCTATTATATCTATGTGTATACGTGATTGTTTGTGTATGGATATGTATTCTAATTGATTTTAAGCTTAGTTTTGAGGATCGTTATATGATTTTGAATTATCATAATAATTTTTTTGATAAACAAATTATACTGAACATGAGAACATCATAAACATCCTAAAACTTTTTTGTATACAAAATTTGATGTTCTGTAATTCTGTTTGTAATATCACCATAATTATCTAATATTAATAATTTTAATTCATGTCTGCTTGTAACTAAAGATAATGCAACATATAGCTAACGATATGTGAACGCTGGTTGTTTAAAAAGGGAAAATGTTACATAATGGTATTTTACTTTTAAAAGTGTTTCAATTTGTTGACTCGTGCATATTTTTCTTAAATTGGACTACCGAACCATGAAATCGAGTAATTATTGAATTTTCTTATGTCAAACATAAATCAGCCAAATTGATTTAAAAACCCAAAATACTAAAGTTTATCTTGCAATCAAAACCGAAATAATTGAATCATATGGACCACTGCTACTGTTGCAATCGAGATTTCTATATATGAGCATTGAATTAAGACTTTGGGGTGTGAATGATATTAAATAGATCAATGAAGATATAAAAATATCGGAGAGTTGAACTTGAAACATAATTGTGATTTGGGGTAAATCGAAACCATTATATACTTGTAAATTGAAAAGGATATGAAATAGTTCATCTTTTCATTTTAAAATTGTTATCATGATTTGGGGAAATCGAAACCCTAAATTGATTATTTGAGACCATTGACTCGTTGAAATATCTAAAATCATTTCGGAATAGAAAACGCGTATGGGGTTTATTTCTATTTGCATAGGGCGAGTGAATTAGGAAACCTTTAATTGCGTGTTTGAATAAGCAAGAATCCAACATGTTTCAGTTACAATTTTAATGTAATACAAATTGTAAAAACTTATTACCTTACCTGTTTGATGGATTAGATCCAGCTTGTTTTTGAATGGTAAAAATAATCAACTATAACTTGCAATATGTTTTAGGATTTTATTTTGAACCATCACAAATATCTTTTCTAATGAGTTTTTCAAAGTAGGGTTGATAGAAAAATAATTTATCAAAATAATTATTTTCAAAAATATTTATCAAAATGGGTTTTTAGTGGAAAGTTAATTTTTCTTATTCATAATATGATTGGATAAAAGTCTTTCTTTTTTTAATAATATTATTTAAGTAAAGTTAAAAGAATAAAGTTTCAATAAAATAAAAACCAATTTATCATCGGTCATGATTTTTAAAAATGTTTTTTAGTTTTTTCATGAACGTTTTCATAAAACCTTTTCAATAACATTTTCTCATACAAAAATATGTATACTCTTTCATCGGTAATTTTTAATATTTATTTAGAGAATATGTGTTCTTATATACTCTTTCATCAGAAGCCACTTAGGAGTTTGAAGAGGAAACCCGGTAACATTATCCATAGTTTTTTAACATAGAACAAGTTTTGAGTACGAAACCCAAATAAGGGGGTTGACCGGTAATACCCTAAAATCCAGCTAAGTTTGTCACACCCCGACCGAAGGCGGGATAAACGGGGTGGATGAATGTGAATGGATTATTCATAGCACATGAAATTAAATAAGTTGAAATAATATTAAATGTCATTTTTATTAAATAATACTAAACAAATGATACAATACAATACAAAAAAATATTCAAATAACATAATAACATCTTTTATTAATCTAAACCCAAGTTCTATATGAGCATGAAAAAGTCCTCTAAACTGCATCCTGAAATCATGTGAAAAAGTAACGAGTTAACTAACGAATTAACCGATGAGTAAACACGGGTTTGAATACATATATAGATTGATTAAATAGATTGAAAACAATTCAATTCATATGGTAATTTCAAGACTTATAATGCAATAGTGTAACATAAAAGACAAACCAACACAATCAAACCTAATGACTGAATTGACTCGGTTCGCAGACGAAGCCTTATAGAATGAATGATTCCGGTTTCAATCACCACGCAACTAAACAAATGGGGTGAGTTTGTCAAACTAATAGATCTATCATTGTTACTGTCGTTACATGAATTAATGATTATGTTATCATCAAGTTTATCTAACTATGAACACATAATTTGTAATACCCGAATAATTTCTTTGAAGCTGACGAAAGAAGAAAAAGAGAAATAAAGTCCTAAGTCGGGGCGACCAAACTTGTCAAAACGTGAGAAAGTTCGGAAGAGAAGGAGAATAAGAGGGGAGGGCAACCCACACCCTCCCCACATCTCCAAAATTCAGCCAAAAGAATGAAAGAAGAGAGAAAAGGGAGAAGAGAAGAAGAAAGCTTGGTTCGAGTGTGCAAAATCGTCGTGTAGCGGGTCTAGATGAAGCTCTTCTTCTTCTTGTAGTTTGTATGAGTTCTAGGACCCCTATTTTACTAGTTTTCAACTAATTTAGGGATGGAACACATAGTAAACCCGTTTTTGTATGTGTGAGTGTTTGACCCATTTGGGTGTGATTGCGTGTGGTGCGTTTGGAGTTTGATTTCGGGCTTGTGTGTGCTTGAATGATGTTATAGGATGCATTCCTAAGGTTTAGGATGGTTGATTTGGGCTTAGAATGGGTTTGGATGAGCTTGGAGGTCAAAAATGGCATATTGGGTTCGGGATGAACTGCATTCTGCATCAGTTAGGGCTAGGCGACCGACTGGAGGCCATACGGCCGACTAGAGTGCGATTGAGGTTCAGTCGCACGATTAAGGTTCAGTCGCACGACTGGAGGGCCAGTCGCATGGGAGTCATGCGACTAAGAGCCCAGTCGCATAGGTACCCATCCGCATTGAGTCCAACCGCATGAGCTCCATTCGCATAGAGTCCATCCGCATGAGGTCCATTCACACGACTGGGTGTTCATCCGCATTGGTGTTCATCCACATAGGTCCATTCGCATGATGTTCAGTCGCATGGAGGCCATACGACTGAAGGGTGCCCATACACCCAAATAGGGTTGTTGTACCCGAAGAGAAGCATAGTTTAATTATTGACTTTCAAGGGGAAGCGCGGATGTGAGTTGTGACGTGCAAGTTCCCGTAAGTACATGTAAGATGACCATTGGGATCTTAGAGGGTATGTTTGGCATGATGATGTTGCATGTTCATGCATGATGTATGTTATGTATGTATGATGATGCCCTGTTTGATGATGCTACTGTGTATGTTGATGTTCCTTATTATAGTCTATGTTTATCTTTCCGTGACTTTACGTGTTATGTTAAAGAATGAAACGAAAGTATTATGTAACGTAAAGTGAAAGATAATGAAAGAGGAACATGATGAAAGAATACATGCATTAACTTATGAATGAAAGTAAGAAAGGCTTACAAGTAAATGTATGGAGGTGCACACCCATTAAAGGTGTTAGCTCAACGGTGTGCGGGTTAGCTACCCCGAAGGATGCACACTCGGGACCAATCTTTGTGATTGACCATAAGTATGGGATCCTTACCGCTTGCCTTAAGTGACTGGATCAGCTTCGTGCATAATGTTCGTGATTTAATTACCTCAGGTCTAGCATCAGCTTCGTGCACAATGTTCGAGGTATAGCATATGGCATTGATCCAAAATGAAAGAGGAAAGATAAGTGATGAATGTACTTACCCTAGGTACTGGAGCCAGCTCCGTGCCCAATGTTCGAGGTCTATGAAAGACCTCATGCTCAGTTACCCGCTTCGTGCACAATGTTCGGGGTAATGTACATGTCATCGAAAGTAATGAACGTACGAACGAATGTAATGAATGTACGAATGAAAGTAATGAATGCACGAACGAAAGTAAGTAACGTATGAATGAAAGTAAGAATTTATAAATGAATGTGAACGAACGTAACGAATGTGAATGTTAACGATGTACGTTAAATGAACGAGAGTAACGAACGAATGATGAAGATAATAATGATATTATCTATGTGTATGTATTGTTGGACCAAAAGAACCAATGAGCCAAGATCAGGAAAACCTCTAAGTCCCACATGCCACTACAACAACAAGCGAAGACTCTCATCAGCTATTGTGTTCTCTTGCCGGAAGGTCAGAGAGGAACTGAGGACTCTCATCAGCTATTGTGTTCTCTTGCTTGAATGTCAGGCTCGAGAGCATCTTAGTGCCAGCTCTCTGCTGAGATGATGAAGTCTGAAGAACAAATTCTGAAGATCGAAGAACTGAAGATCATCAGCTGAAGATATCAAAAGGCTGAAGATCTAAAGAACTGAAGATCTTCCGAAGCACAAAGTCTCAAGACAAAGACTGAAGACAACAACTGATGATATCTACTGAGATCATCAGTTGTTACATCTTCCGAAGCTGTTCTATCTTCCGAAGCAAAGTCTGAAGAAAAAGACTGAAGACAACAACTGATGATATCTACTGAAGTCATCAGTTGTTACATCTTCCGAAGCTCTTCTATCTTCCGAAGTAAAGTCTGAAGAAAAAGACTGAAGACAACAACTGATGATATCTACTGAAGTCATCAGTTGTTACATCTTCCGAAGTAACATCTTCCGAAGTTTCATCTTCCGAAGCCGTCTGAAGACCAAGTACTGAAGACAGAGTTTGTCTCAACAACTGAAGAAGTCCTCTTCAGTTGTTGTGGTGGTTTTTCCTTTTCCGAAGTTTATTTTGTGTCAGTAGTTGTACAACAGCTGAAGAGAATGTTCTTCAGCTGTTATAGTTTCAGTAGTTTACTTTTGTCAGTACTTAGGAACTTTTGTAAGAAGATGTCAGTTGTTGACATCTTCAGTAGTTTTATGTTTTGTCAGTTGTAATTTGAATATTCAGTGATGTCAGAAAAAGGACATCACGCCCATCCTTTTGCCGCCTATAAAAGGATGGGCAACCATACTGTTTTAATTTCCGAAACGTGCGAACCAATAGAATATTTATTGTTTTGCAGAAACTCTTCTCTCTATGTTCATGCTTTAATTTGAAATATCTTTTATGTTCTTGCTTAATTGCTAATTAATGAGCTAAATCCGCTGCAAACATAATCTAATTGATCAACGAGAGAGGCTGAGATCCTGTCAAATGGTATCAGAGCAGGTTAATCATTGATCGATCTTACCATTGATCATTTGAAACTGCTCTTTTGATCTCTCAGTTTGATCGAATTAGCAATTTGCAAGAGTTAGTCATAGAGAGTGAGTTTCTGCTGTTTCCGGCCAAAACCTTGAGGTCTTTCGGTGGTTCTGAGTCACATTTGTCTGGTTTAAACTTGTTTTTGACTAAAACCTGAGATGACAACACCAACTAATGATCCTCACAATACTGGTTCCGCAACCAAGCCTCCGATGCTGGTGAGGAACGAGTATAACATATGGCAAAGACGTATGCTGCACCACTTGGCTGTCAACAGTGCTGGTTGTTGGAAGTCAGTGGTGCATGGGCCATACAAGCCTATGGTGAACGTCCCGGAATCTAATGAACAGGTTGCGAAGAAACCTGAACAGTATTCGGACGAAGATCTAAAGCTGTTTGAAATTGATGCTAGAGCCCATGGAATTTTAGCCATGGCCATTCCAAACGAGATATATTCAGGGCTCTTGCATCATGAGTCTGCTCATGACCTATGGGTTGCTCTAAAGGAACAATTTGGAGGAACTGATTCGGTCTTAGCAAACAATAGGGAAATCCTTGCCCAACAATATGAGACTTTCTCATATAGAAAGGGTGAGACTCTGACCCAGCAGTTTGAGCGGTTCTCGTGTTTAATCTCTGAGCTGAAGATGGTTAAACAAGAGTACTCCAAAAGCCAGATGAACAACAGGTTCCTCAGGTCATTGCCTGAGAGATGGGACACATATACCATTGTCCTACGCTCTAGTGCTGACCTTGACACTCTATCTCTCACCCAACTTCATGGGAAACTACTTACTTTTGAGAGAGAGGTAGAGCAAAAGAGGAAGTTGTCATCTTCTGGCAAACTTGCTGATGACTTTGTCCAAGGTAATACTGCCTTGATAAGTCATGAGTCAGAATATGCTTCATCAGAAAGTTCTTATGATGAGCATATTGATTTCTCTACAAACTCAGAACAAGCTTTTGTTGGTGTCAGTAGTTCAGGAGGAGGTGGTGACAACTTGTGTTTTCTGATGGAGGATTTGAAGGGCATTCCAGATGATGATCTGGAAGAGATGGATATTTTGAACCAAATGGCAATGATAAATATCCGCTCTCAGAAGTTCTACAAAAGAACTGGTAGGAAATTCCCAGGACTCTCTGGCAAAACCAAAGTTGGTTTTGACAAGAGCAAGTTGAGGTGTCACAAGTGCCAAAGGCTTGGACACTTTGCAAGAGAGTGTAGATCATCTGGATCTAACTCATCTGCACCCTTTGTGACTTTTCCCAGCAATAGCTCACAGCACAAAGGGCAACCTTCCTACAGTTCTCCCCATCCATCTCAAGCACAAGCACCACCTGCTTATTTTGTGCCACAGGGTCATATGCCTTATTCTTACCCCTGTTACTACATGCCTCAGCCTGGTCAAACTCAAGTACCCCCGGCTCAACCACCTCATGCTCTTCCAGAGCCTCATTCTTCCCAATCTCATCACCACACACAACCTCAACAACAAAGCTTTTTCACCCCAACTGCTGTTGACTGGAGTAGTCTACCAGAAGAGCTATCTGGTCAGGAACCACTACTCCAAGGTGCTGGTCAACATGGTGGTGATCAACCTTTTGGAAATCTTGCTCTGATGGCCCTTGATTCTGCTGAAGGGTCATCATCCAATGCCTCATCTCAGGTATCCACTGAGGCAAAAGCCAAGCTTTGTTCAGAGTCATGCATAGCAGCATTTGCTTCTATTAGAGAAGCAAATGTAGCTTTAATAGATAAAAATCTTGAGCTTGAGCACACTATTTCCAAAAGAAAAGCTGATTTTGAGGTTGTTCTAAAAGATAAAAATGATGAGATTTACAAGCTTAACTGCCAAATCAAAGATGCTAAAGCTAGGGAAGATGTACTTCTTGAGAAGTACAAGGACCTCAAGGAAACTCTTGCAACCACCCAAGTTGAGTGTGATCGATGGGTGCAATCTTGCAAGGGTTTTGAAATGCTTCTTAGCAAGCAAACAGCTTCCAATGTGAAGTTTGGCATTGGTTATAATCACACTGCTCCTCCCACAGATTTCATTTCAAGAGCAGAAGTTGAATCTGATGGGGAGAGCAATAACCAATCCTTCTCATCATGTGATTTACTATCCTCTGAATCAGCATCATCAGAGATAGACTATCACATGACCAAAAGGCTGATCAACTCAGAAGTTGTCACTAGAAGTACTGAAGGTACTGGAGAGCAAGTGACAACATCTGAAGTTCAAACCTCAAATACTGTTAGCACTAAAGAGAAGAAAACTAACAGTAGGAAAGGTTTGAAGACAGCAAAAGAGGATACCAGGAAAGCAGGCACTAGGAAGAAAACTGCTAGTACTGATGACAAACAGCTGAAGAACAAGTCTTCAGCAGTTAAATCCTCTTCAGCTGATGATCAGCATAAGATGAAGAAAAAGCCATGTGAGATATGTGGCTTATTCAATCATCTCACTGATGATTGCTGGTACAAAAGGGGTTCCAAACTCAAGCAGAAGGAGAAAATTTCTGAGAGCATCAATAAAATGAAGAGTGAGTTTGAAACCAAGTTTGTACTGGCAACATCCAAGTCTGAAATCCCTAAGCCCAAAGCTAAATCTAAGGTAGGGATTTCTCAGACAACAGCTGAGGTTGCTCAGAAAAAGATGGTACAACATAGGAACTCATCATCAGTAAACTCCAATGTGTCTGAAGAGCTGAAGGCTTTATCACAAAACCAGACACAGTTGGTGATGATGGTTCAACAACTAGTGGGAAGAGTCAACCACCTAGATGCTCCTATGTTGAAACCACAGAAAAGGAAGTCCAAGCCAAAAGCTTCCTCTTCTGTACCATCTTCTTCACCTCAAGCTATCACACATAACACACCTGTTAGTGCTACATCTGTAGCTGAGATCAGACCCAAGGCCAAGCAGGTTTGGGTCTCCAAGACTAACTAACACATGGTTGTGTTTGCAGGGTTCTTCAACATGCCAAAGAAGCATCTGGTATGTAGACAGTGGAGGATCCATGCCCATGACGGGAAGCAGCTCCCTTCTTAATGACTACTCTCAAGGAAAGAAGGGATTTGTTTCTTTTGGCAACGATGCAAAGGGTTACATCGTCGGAAAAGGCTTTGTTTCCAATGGGGAAATAAGGTTTGATGATGTTAACCATGTGGAGAATCTCAAGTATAACCTCTTGAGTGTCAGTCAAATGTGTGACAAAGGCCATGTTGCCCTTTTCACAAGCCAGAACTGTAGGATTCTGTCATCCAAAGTTCTGAGTTTGATTGACAAAGCATTGGATGAACACACTCTCCTGAAGGCCAACAGGACAGGAAGAGTGTATGCCTTAGATCTTTCCAAAAAGATGGATCTAAAAGGCCATCCTTGCTTATTCTCCAAGGCATCTCCTCAAGAGTCTACACTTTGGCATAGAAGGCTGGGTCATGTTAATTTCAAGAACATGAATCAGCTTATAAGCCATGGTTTAGTAAGAGGATTGCCTCTGAAGGAGTTCAAGTGTGAAGATGACTGCACTGCTTGCTTGAAAGGAAAACAACGCAAAGTTTCATTCCCTTCAATAGAAGAACCTAAGTCCACTGCCTGCTTACAACTTCTGCACATGGATCTCTTTGGTCCTGTCAGAGTAATGAGCATGGCAAAGAAGAAATACTGCCTGGTAATTGTGGATGATTACTCCAGGTTTGTATGGACTTTCTTCTTGCACTCCAAGGATGAAGCAGCAAAGACAATAATGAACTTTGTGTTACAAGTAGAAAGCAGTATTCCCTACAGGTCAAGTGTGTGAGGAGTGACAATGGAACAGAATTTAGAAACCACACACTTGATGACTTCTACCTGTCCAAGGGAATTAGAAGGCAGTTTAGCATTCCAAGAACTCCTGAACAGAATGGAGTGGTGGAGAGAAAGAACAGGACCCTCATTGAAGCAGCAAGGTCAATGTTGGCTGACTCTGGGCTACCACTGACCTTTTGGGCTGAAGCTGTCAATACAGCTTGCTATGTGCAGAATAGAGCCTTAGTAAATAAGAGGTTGATGAAGACTCCCTATGAAATTCTTCATCATTTGGCCCCTCTTATTTCATTCTTTAGAGCCTTTGGGTGTCCTTGTTTCATTCTCAACACTAGCAACCCACTCCATAAGTTTGCTAGTAAGGTGGATGCAGGGTACTTTGTTGGTTATTCATCAACTTGCAAAGCATACAGAGTCTTCAACTGTAGAACCAAAGGGGTTGAAGAAACTTTGCATGTTAAGTTCAATGAATCTCCAAAGGACAAGATTCCACAAAACCCTGTGGAGCTGTTTGATCTGGACATACTGCAATATGTTCCTTATCAACCTCCATCTGTTGAGCCTGTCAACAGATCTCCACCTGGTGGTACTGAAGATGATGAAGTCAGTACTCACCTCTTCAAGTTCAGTGACAACCTGCCTAATTCCACTGAACCTGATGCTCCTGTAGCCTCAGTAGCTCCATCCACTACAAATGCTGATGAGATTTCTGCTTGCTCTACTTCATTTGAGCTGCCATCCTCTACATGGTTTCAGGAATCTCCATCACCATCTGTTGCTGCTGATGGGTCTACAAACACTTGCACAGATATCATAGTTTATCAAGAGATCAAGAATCACCCCACTTCACAAATCATTGGTGATATTCATGCTGGAGTTTCAACCAGGAATCAATTGTCCAACTTCTGCTTCTATGCTCTCTTCATCAGTCAGCAAGAACCAAAGAACTATCATATTGCTTTAAGAGACAATGGATGGGTAGAAGCTATGCAGCTTGAGCTACTTCAATTCAAGAAACAGCAAGTGTGGGAGCTTGTTCCATTACCCAAAGGTAAGTGTGCTATAGGCACCAAGTGGGTATTCAGGAACAAAACAGATGAAAAGGGCCAAATTGTCAAGAACAAGGCCAGACTGGTTGTTCAAGGGTTTGCACAGGAGGAAGGAATCGATTATGATGAGACCTTTGCACCTGTGGCCAGACTAGAAGCAATTAGACTGTTCTTAGCTTATGCTGCCTTTCACAGTCTCAAGGTTTATCAAATGGATGTCAAAAGTGCCTTCCTATATGGAAAAATCAAAGAAGAGGTTTATGTGTGTCAACCACCAGGCTTTGAGGACAATAACATCCTGATTGGGTGTACAAGCTTGATAAGGCTCTTTATGGGCTGAAGCAAGCACCTAGAGCCTGGTATGAGACACTCTCAACCTTTCTTCTAGAGAACAAGTTCACTAGAGGCACCATTGATAAAACCTTATTCATCAAGACTGTGGGACAACATAAGCTCCTTGTTCAGATTTATGTTGATGATATCATCTTTGCATCCTCTGATCCAAAGTTGTGTGATGAATTTACAAAGCTGATGAAGCTGAGATTTGAAATGAGTGCTATGGGAGAATTACAGTACTTTCTGGGCTTGCAAATCAAACAACTGGATGATGGAATCTTCATCCATCAGTCCAAGTATACCAAAGAGTTGCTGAATAAGTTTGATTTACAATCCTGTAAGCCATGTTCTACTCCCATGAGCAGCATCACACAACTAGATGTTGATCAGAAAGGTAAAGCGGTTGATGAAACCCTTTACAGATGTATGATTGGGTCCTTGATGTACCTTACAGCTTCTAGACCAGACATCATGTTTTCAACATGTGCTTGTGCTAGATTTCAGGCTGCACCTAAAGAATCCCATTTGATTGCAGTCAAAAGGATCTTTAGATATCTGCAAGGTACCCAATCACTAGGACTTTGGTATTCAGCTGGGCATTCATGCAAATTAGTTGCTTTCTCTGATAGTGACTATGCAGGATGCAAAGTCACCAGAAAATCCACTTCTGGTGGTTGCCAATTCCTAGGCAATTGTTTAGTTTCTTGGCAGAGTAAGAAACAAACATCAATTGCTACATCCACTGCTGAAGCTGAGTATATTGCTGCTGCAAGTTGTACCTCTCAAATACTCTGGCTTCAGAACCAACTTCTGGATTATGGCATTACTGAGACTAAGACTCCATTATTAATGGATAGTGCTTCAGCTCTTTGTATTGTTAAGAATCCAGTCCAACACTCTAGGACCAAGCATATTGAGATCAGACATCATTTTATCAGGGATTGCTATGAAAAAGGTCTGATTGATCCTAAGTTTGTGCCTAGTGCTGATGAGCTTGCAGACATTTTTACTAAGCCTTTAGATAGTGCCACATTCCAAAATTTGGTACTAAGGCTTGGTATGCTGCAGCTTGAATGATTTGACCTATGCTGGTACTCTTAGTTCACAACTACTGAAGAGCAAAGGTCAAATACAAGTACTGATGAGTTATTTAGTCTTCAGCTCTTTCACAACTACTGAAGACTAAAATAACTCAAAGTACTGATGTACTTGATTTATTGTAAACAACTGATGTAGTGAGGTGGATTACAACTACTGATGTATGATTTTCAATAAATAAGTACTGAAGAACGAATTTTGTTCACAAGTACTGATGTGTAATCTTACACAAGTACTGCAAAATTTGTTCACCAGCTCGGAAGACTATTTCATCAGCACTTGTGAACATCTGTTCCCAAGAGCTGAAGGCATATTCCCAAGAGCTGAAGGGTCAATGAAACATTTGAAAGTCAGCCAAAAGGAGCTGAGTAAATGTGGAGGCCAGTATGAAACAACTGATTTGACGGAAACAGCTGATGAGAATTTCACATCAGCTGATACAACAGCTGCTGTTTCATATCCAAACAACTGAAGGACAAAACCATGTCTTTAGTAGTTTCACAACTACTGATGACTAACACCAAGTCCTCAGCTGTTTACACCTGAAGCAATACCATGTCTTCAGTAGTTCACAACTACTGATCTCAGTAGTTCACAACTACTGAAGGCTAACACCAAGTCTTCAGTTGTTACAACGTCTGAAGAAGACTACTAGGTTATCAGTAGTTCATAACTACTGAAGATAGTAATTCTTCCGACATTTACAACTTCCGAAGGACAAAACCAAGGTCTCAGTAGTTTCAACTACTGAAGACTAATACCAAGTCCTCGGAAGTTACAAACACTGAAGGTTAAAACCACGTCATCAGTGTTATTACAACTGATGACTAACACCAAAACCTTCAGTAGTTTTCTTTCAACCTTTAGCCTACCCTATAAATATCTTACTTTCAGAGCATTTACTTCACTTGCCCTAATCTTACCAAACCCTCTGAAAATCCACCATTAATGGCGTCCTTGCACATAAAGCCTAGACACAACTGTGTCGCACATCTCACTAAATCGCCATTATGGCCCAAGTTTACAATGCCGTCGATCTCATGCACGACTCCCCATACAAACGGCATTTCTCATCAACCCCATCATATACACCGACTCCTTGATGGAGTTTTGGACAAATGTGACCGTCCACACTGGAGAGCATGATGGCGAGGTCTCTCTCCGGTCCTCCGTCAACGGCAAACCGTGGTTATCACTCCAGCTACTCTACGCCAAACCCTAGAGCTGGATGATGCCACTCACCCAACTTCCTACCCCAAAGGTACCCTTGATCTTTCCTTCACATCTCATGACTATCAGGGTAACCTATCAGCCTCTACCTTGTTGAAGAAACACTTCCCTGACCCTCAACGATTGATCTTCCACATGGTAAATGTTTGTCTGGCTCCCAAACCTCCTCATGGGACCAGATGTCAACAAGGTGGCAACAGGTATTGTATTCTATCCTTGAGAAACACCACTAAATTTTACTGATATTTTATTTTTGGAACTCAAGGACATGGCTACAAAATCTCTTTCTAACCGTTGGAACTTGTATCCACGGTTCATAATGGCCATGATCGAATACCAGCTTCAGGCTGAGGGACTAGTTAGCACTGGGGTCCCTGCCATGGCTGTTCAAGCTGAGGTATACTCCAGGCACAACACTGACCCCACACTCAACACAGGCTGGCCGGCTGCGAAAACCCACGCAGCTGGAACCCACAGCCTCCACCTCCAAATCCAAAGTCCCCACCAAGACAAAAGCCAAAAAGAAGCCCACAAAGGCTACTCAGGGAGATGAGTCCCCTGAGGATGCCCCTGCCACACAAAGGCAGGATGTGCCAGCTGGTTCGATTCTCCCAGCAGGTACCACGACTCCACCCACCACAACCGCACAGGCTTCCTCTCAACAGGAGCCTGATGCAACCAACTTTGGGGCAACCACATTACTGGGGTCTTCCTCACTTGAGGAGGCTGCCATTGAAGAGCACAGTCCTCCCCATGTGCATACTGCTTCTAGCCCACATACTGAGAAACTGCCCCACTAAGCCCAACACTGGTAATAGCCAGAGTGCTGACTGATCTGAGCACTCCACCCTCTCCCCAGAAACCTATTACCACTGGGGAGACTCCAACCGAAGAGGGGGTGGGCACAAGTGCTGATCAGAGCCCACAGCACAGAGAATCAGTTCACTCTCCCAGTGTGGCTAGGGAGAGAGAACAATCTGGTGAGGCTGCCACTTCTCCTGCATCAACATCTGAGCAGGGTGAAGCTGGTAACATCTCTAAGACCTCACCAGAGGCAATGGCCGATGATGGATCCAATCCGGAGGCCAGAAGTCCCCAGTACCATGAACAAGGGGCACATGTCATTACTGAGCCACACTCAGGACATGTACATCCTGACACTGTCAGGAGGTCAGGTGATTCAGCTCATGCTGATGATGACCTGAGCTTCTTCTATGATGTAGTCGCTCAAAACACTATCCTAGAGATGAGATAAGCAGACTCAAAGAGCTGCTTGCTCAGATGACTCAGGATAGAAGTCCATCTGCCACCACTACCCAACAGATGGCACCTTCACCCAAAGGTCTCACAAACACTGAGCCAACCCCACAAACTCGGCCACCAGCCCCTGCTTCTGGCACTAGCTCTCAGGGTCAGAACCCCCCTGAGCAGCTGGATGCTATCTTCCAGAAATCCCTACCTCTCATCACACCCACACTTCAAAATATAGTCATTCAGACCCTTGATGAGAGGCTTCCCACATACATACAACCCTTGGTGGAGGTTGCCGTTTCTAAGGCGCTTGCTGATAGTCAAACCCCAACCAATGCACCCAAAAAGGGGGAGACGTCAGTGCAAGCCAAGAGGAAGAGGGGTGAGGAAGAGGGAGAGGCAGAGAAAGAGGTGGTGGTTGAGAGGGAGTTGGTTGAGGAGACTGGGAAGGTGAGGGAGAAGGGGAAGAAAGAGAGGGAGGTAGAGCCATAAAAGTGACTGACATCCAAAAGGATTTCAGTGTCACTGATAAGAATAAGGGAAAGGGAAAGAAGGTGGCTGATCCTGATCTAGCAGCCCTTGTCAAGGAGGCTGATGCTGAACATACCCGTTCAATGAACAAAGTCATTGAACAGCTGTTCAGGCAAGGCTTTGACAAGGACACTGCCTTGCTAGATCAAGAGATCAGGAATATGGAGAAGAGGGAGATTGAGTACCGATGGACTACTCTTAGCCAAGAGGAAAGACAAAAACTTGAGGCTATGAGTAGGTTCACTTCGAAGTACCTGGGCAGACCAGTCCTTGATGTTAAGGCATGGACCAGGGACAAACTCTTGGCAATAACCACCAAGATTTGTTCAGCTGGTGATTTTACAAAGGGACTGGTCGCAGAGGCCCTATCTGAAGCCGGTGCTGGGAACAGGACACTGCTAGTCAAGCTAACCAAACCAGCCCTTATCTCTAGGCTGCTAGCAGTGCCTGCCAACACTCCCACACCAACAACCAAACCACAACCCACAAAACCAACTCCTTTACCACCAAAACCCGCAGCCAATGATCCACCCTTGAAGAAGAAGAGAAGGGTGCTGAGGCTGCAAGATGAAGAAGAGGAGGATGAGGAGGATAGTCTGCCACTTTCAGCAGTTATACCTTTACCCAAAGCCAAATCACAAACCATCACTCCCACCTCACAGCAGGACACTGTGAGGGCTAAGTTAGAAGAGGAGGAGCAGCAAAAGCGACATGATGAGGAAATGCTGAAAAGCATTGACAAATATGCTGCTTCGACCTCTATAATAAATATGCAGAAAGAAGCTCTGAGATTATTCACCTTGAAACAAACTTATCAATATGAAGGGATAAGGTGAGAACTTGGCCTGACCCAAGGGTGTCTTACAGGATAGTCAAAAAGGACATGCCTGTGAGATACAAAAGCCAACTAAAGAGAATCGTAGATGAAGTGATCTCTGTGGCCTTTGTAATAACACCCTGGGAAATAGTAGAGGAATTCGAGAAAGCCTATAGAGCCGGCCGATCACCCTTTTCAATGCTAGATGATAGGGTGGTCAGGAAGGGTCTGGTCTATAAGAGGCTTGAGAATTTCCATAGGGACGAGCTCAATCTGTTGTTGGAGGGTAAACATCCTGATGAGTTTGCATACAGGCAAACCACAACACTTGAGCTCAAAATGGAAGACAGGTCGAGTTCATCTCAGAGCTGTACGGTCGGGAGGGATTGTTCGAAGGTGAGCCTGAAGACATGTCCAAAGAAGAACAAATGATCTTTCTTCAGGCCTACACCCAAGAATCCTACCGACTTGTACATGGGAGGTAGATCTCATGGATGGGAGAACAGCTCTGTGTCCAATTCCCCAAGACAGAGCTCCCATCCATACTTAGCCAAACAAACACTTGAGACTACCTCTCCGGCCAGTGCTTATCTGGGTCAACTCCTAATCTGATCTAGGAGGAAATAGACCAATCTTTATGCCACCAATAAGTGGGACATCCAATAATTAGAGGTTTTGGCTGCATTGGTTCAGGGGGAGTTTGTTGGACCAAAAGAACCAATGAGCCAAGATCAGGAAAACCTCTAAGTCCCACATGCCACTACAACAACAAGCGAAGACTCTCATCAGCTATTGTGTTCTCTTGCCGGAAGGTCAGAGAGGAACTGAGGACTCTCATCAGCTATTGTGTTCTCTTGCTTGAATGTCAGGCTCGAGAGCATCTTAGTGCCAGCTCTCTGCTGAGATGATGAAGTCTGAAGAACAAATTCTGAAGATCGAAGAACTGAAGATCATCAGCTGAAGATATCAAAAGGCTGAAGATCTAAAGAACTGAAGATCTTCCGAAGCACAAAGTCTCAAGACAAAGACTGAAGACAACAACTGATGATATCTACTGAGATCATCAGTTGTTACATCTTCCGAAGCTGTTCTATCTTCCGAAGCAAAGTCTGAAGAAAAAGACTGAAGACAACAACTGATGATATCTACTGAAGTCATCAGTTGTTACATCTTCCGAAGCTCTTCTATCTTCCGAAGTAAAGTCTGAAGAAAAAGACTGAAGACAACAACTGATGATATCTACTGAAGTCATCAGTTGTTACATCTTCCGAAGTAACATCTTCCGAAGTTTCATCTTCCGAAGCCGTCTGAAGACCAAGTACTGAAGACAGAGTTTGTCTCAACAACTGAAGAAGTCCTCTTCAGTTGTTGTGGTGGTTTTTCCTTTTCCGAAGTTTATTTTGTGTCAGTAGTTGTACAACAGCTGAAGAGAATGTTCTTCAGCTGTTATAGTTTCAGTAGTTTACTTTTGTCAGTACTTAGGAACTTTTGTAAGAAGATGTCAGTTGTTGACATCTTCAGTAGTTTTATGTTTTGTCAGTTGTAATTTGAATATTCAGTGATGTCAGAAAAAGGACATCACGCCCATCCTTTTGCCGCCTATAAAAGGATGGGCAACCATACTGTTTTAATTGCCGAAACGTGCGAACCAATAGAATATTTATTGTTTTGCAGAAACTCTTCTCTCTATGTTCATGCTTTAATTTGAAATATCTTTTATGTTCTTGCTTAATTGCTAATTAATGAGCTAAATCCGCTGCAAACATAATCTAATTGATCAACGAGAGAGGCTGAGATCCTGTCATGTATGATGTGTGATCGCATGTATGTAAAGAACGGTTTTAACGAAAGAAAAGTATGTTTTATTATAAAACTAGAACTCACTCAGCAACGCTGACTTTTTATGTGTTTCCAGTTGGCAGGTAGTGTTGCTGATGATGGCTCGGGGCGGCTACTCAGCTCTTTGGATGGCATCCATTTATATAATGCTTTTGATGTAATGCAAAATGTAACATCTTGTATTTCGTCGTTTAACCTTTTATAATAATAATAATAATAATAATAATATTAATAATAATGATTATAATTATAAAAATAAAAACAATAATAATAATAATAATAATAAAAATGATAATAAAAATAATGATAATAATACTAATAATAATAATAATAATAATAATAATAATAATAATAATAATAATAATAATAATAATAATAATAATAATAATAATAAAGTTCAGGGTCAATTTTGTAAATTTTGAAACTTCAAAAAGAAGTTTATAACATAAAATGTCAACACTAAAACCGCAGGGACCATTTCTGTAAATTTTAAAAACCCATTCCCCCCCCCCCGATTTTCCGGCCGGTCACCGGCGAAGCCCCGCCGAACTCCGGCGAGGCCAAATCGGTTAAAATACACGATTTTCAAGCCCGAAACCGTTTCCAATGCATTTGTCGGTTAGATTCGAACCCAATGCACCTTTAAACACGCGTTAATCATCGATTTACAGCATAACATTGGATCCAACTTTATTCACTGACCGTTCAAAGCTAATTAACCCCTCAAAGACCACTTTAGACAAATTGATTCAATCAAATCGAGCTTTATCACAATATAAATGGAATGCAACCTGCAATTCCAATCGAACAAGCACAAACAATCCGAAATCATTCTTCGTCTTCATCGGACCTGCAACTCTCTTAAAACCCAACTTCCGATCATTTTTAATCAATTTGATAAGGGGCTATTGTTCCAGATCACCATTCGAAGCTAACATCAAGTTTAATTGATTATAATCACTGTTTGCTCATCCATTGATCATCACCTCGACCGCGAACTGTTCTTAATCTGTTCTCTATCGATTTAACATCAAAACAGGTAATTGAACATATCATTGTACTCGATTTTACATGGGGATCAAAAGCCCCATGAATTTAGACATTAACAGATTCGAATTGATCCTCAATTTGGATCAAATCAAATCTAGGGTTTATGTTAATTTGGGATGAATTGCAATTGGTGTTTAAAAGGAATTAAAACAGAACCTTATCGCGGCTTAGGCCCTTGTTCCACTGGTTCCTTCGCCCCAAGTTAAGCAAGAGGTCGCGGGTTCGAAACCCGGCCACGCCATTAATTTTTAATTAGCTTTTTAAGCCTCTAAAATTTTAGAAAAATTCTTAAAAATTATAAAAATAAATTTTATAAACTTTTCATATTTAAAATGTTACATAAATAATTTCTGTAAATATATTTTAGTTAAAAACCTTAATAATATTTATAAAATATTATTTATAAATATTATAAATAATATTTTTTATAAAAATGGACACTATATCATGTTTAATTATGAAATACTCCTGTAAATTATAGAAATTATACATCTTATAATTTCACAATTATTTACAACGTAGTTTATTATAAAATATACTTTCATAATTAATTTAGATTAATAAATTATTGGATAATACATTATCGTAACGATATTTATTATAAAGAATATATACAAAATATATTCAAACATTATCCGATATTAAGCCTAATTTCATTTCTAGATTAAAACACTTAAAAGATATATTTCTTCCGAATAAATACAATATACGAAACTTCAAAATCCTAAAACTTTAGTTCACGTCTAGATGTTAAACTTATTATTGAACTTAATCTTGTAATAAATACGTTTTAGGTACCTTGTAAAGGAATTCGTTGAAACGACGCTGGTTATTATTTCTTATTAATCATCCAATATATACTTAATCGCCAAGTGAGTTTTCCTTGCCCCTTTTTACTTCATTTCACACCATTTTGGGGTGAAACATGATACTTATACATTATACACTTATAATCGTTTGAGACTTATAAAGCACTTGCAATTCATCTTTATATTTTGTCATGGTTATTTGTGTGTTGTAAGTGATTATATGAGATACATAGTTTGTTACAATCATTAACTATTGCTAGCCTGGCGACGTCTTAGATCTTTGGGCCTGACAAGCCTATTTGGTGCTAAAGTCGATGAACTACCGACTCCTAGGAGCCGTATGCTTGTGCACTAGGGAACCAAATACACTTAGCCAATCTTGTATACTTGTAATCAAGTCGAGGTTTGATTGTAAAGATATGTGTTCTATAACCTTACTAGCTTATAACCTATGACACGAATTGCAACTTATAATCTTTTCATATTATGTATGAAAACATTGGAAACTCACCAACTATTTTTAGTTGACCTTTTATTTTTATCATATTTCAGGTAACCCTCGAGTTTAGAGTGATCTTTTGAAGCTTACAATAAAACTAGGACGTGAACCTAGTTAAATAAATGAAATGTTATGTTATGTTTGATATTTGCTTGAATGTATTTTATGGTTGAGACTTATGTTTGTAATTCCTGTTGAAACTATTAAATTGAATATTTACATTTAAACATAGCGTTATGTGGCTGTGAACAATCTTATCCCTCACACCTCTACGATTCCGCCGTCAAGGTTGGGTGTGACACAAAAATATATATTTTGTAATTGGTTAATGATATATTATTTTGTAAAAGCTTTTATGATGAAATGAGATGTCTTTTTGATCGATTTCACTGTAATATTTATTAAAGTTAATGTAATTATGATTTTTAAGTGCGATGAATGACCAGTTGTAAGCGTCCCGGGAACGGGGCCTTACATAATTACAAGTAATAATATAGCATATCTTGAATTGAATTTAAAATAAAATAGAATAATAATTAATATTAATGATTGAATATTAAATCACATGATTTCTCTAAAATATAAAACACATAAAAAGGGCTATGAATACTCACATTGTAGGTGCTTTGTAAATGATAAAATGCAATTTCTAATTTCAAAAATTTCTCACGGTTCAACCTAAGGTTTGGTTTTTTTGTTTGAATAATAATAATTGAAGGACTAAATTGAATTAGGGTTTCAATTGTGATTTGAGTTTGAAAAAAAGTTTAAATAAGATAGTGTAGTTCAATCTTTATAACTTGACTAAAATAAAATATAATACATTGATTAGGTAACTGAATTTGAAAGTAATAATAATAGAATTATTAAATCTAATTAAAACATTTAATTTATAGCATTCGAATGAATACAAAAGTGTGGAAAATAAGATAATTAATTTAATAATTAATTAAATAATGACTTGATGAAAATAATCAATTGAATAATTTATTATATAGATGATTTATAAAATATTGACTTAAAATGATTTGAAATAATTTAGGTTTGACTTAAAGTGATTTTATAAAATATAAAAATTATAAATAAGTTTTGTTATAACATTTAAAACCTTAATATTGAATAAGAAAATGAGATTATAACTTTTAAAATTTTCAGAGATTAATAAATAATTTCTAAAATAATTATTAACAAAACAATATTATGATATATCATAATTTCTAAAATTTAATTTTGATAAGAAAACTAGTTTAAAAAAATGTGGGTGCCCAGGGTCAAACCAGGGTTGCTTGTACATACATATTGTGTTATTATTGGGCCAAGGCCTCAAACCTAAGGGTGTAAACGAGCCGAGCCGAGCCCGAGCTTGTATGGGCTCGAGCTCGGCTCGTGATGACTTTGGAGAGCTCGAGCTCGAGCTCGGCTCGTTTCGAGTTTTATTTTTAAAGCTCGAGCTCGGCTCGACAAATACTATTTCAAGCTCGAGCTCGGCTCGGGCTCGGCTCGTTTATTTATTTAAAAATTATTTTTAATATTTTTAGATTTAATTTTGATAAATATTTATAATTATATATGTCATAATATCATTATACATATTTTTTAATTGTTTTTATCGTAACTTCATATATAATAAATATTATTTATAATATATTCAATAAATTAAATAAATAAATAAATAAATATATATATATATAAAGCTCGTATAGGCTCGCGAGCCAACTCGAGCTCGATACCTGAAGCTCGGGCTCGGGCTCGATAATTAAATGAGCTTTTATTCAAGCTCGAACTCGGCTCGAGCTCGATAAGCTCGGCTCGTTTCGAGCTTTTTATCGATCCGATCTCGAGTAGCTCGCGAGCGGCTCGACTCGTTTACACCCTTACTCAAACCTATTTCAATGCCTCCCTGAGTTTTAAAAACATTACATTCTTAATTTTACAAATCCATATGAACCCTAACTTCAATTTGATACAAATCTATCTATTATAATAAAAGTAACTTGGTATGACACGTGTCACCACCACAATTCTCCTCACCAAAATTTTCTCGCCTCTCTCTCCTATTAAATAATTACCTTAATTACTAATAATATAATTTAATATTTTTTTAGATTAAATTTTTTTTATAAATTAAGAAAAATATTTGTTATTAATGTTATTTCAAAATAAATAAATTTTTATAAGTAATATTTTTTTCTAAAATATCAAACTTTGTTAAAAATAAGATATATTATAAAATTACTATTTTTAAAAAGTAAATTATTTAAAAACCAAAAATAATTTAATTTAGGAGTTATGATAATAAAATATTTTAAAAAATGATATTTTTATACGGTTTGTTTTAGAACAAAATATTATTTTTAAAAAAAATTAAAATAAATTTATAAAATGTTGATAACACTGTTTTATTACTTATAGTACTTACTTATACGTAATTTCAGTCATATCATATTTTAAAATATCATTTTATTTTCCATAAGTTTTATTATATTAATATTTTATTTATTCAACCCGTGTAATACACGGGTTTTCTAAAACTAGTTGATCATAAAAAAGAAAAGTTATCGATACAAACATGGGGATTTTGTTCCCCAGATGTATTTGAGTGTGTAGGTTTGTTTAGTTACCATATTAAAGATCGAATTTAAAGATCACAAAGGTATGATGGCTGCAACTTAAGTCGAGATCGAAACGAGAGATGTTGATGATGATACTCCAAACAGATTATTGATGAAGCTTTAGAGATTGACAAGGATTAATAGCCCTCTATTGGTTGGATTCGAAGATGCTCAGAAGGTTGGTTTCGGCTAGGTTGCAGGCCCGATATGAACACACGATCTCATGTGATGTGTGTGTGTGTGTTGTAAGTAAAATTGATGTTACAAAAAGCTTGAAGAGGGTGAGTTGATGATTTCCTCTCGTTATATAGTCACAATTTGATCGGTTTCACCAAGAACGAGTTATGGGTTTGATTTGGGAGTTTTGGGTTTGATTTGTTTGTAATTAAATGGTGTTAATAGCAATGATTTGTATGTTTGAATTCATTTTTTCACCCGAATGTTTCTTGTCAAACAACTTTGCTTGATTCGATGAAAAAACGAGTTGAAACAGAACCGAATCTGAATGAATTACTTCGGTTTCGCGTAGATAGCATTGACAATGGATTTAGTCGAATTAGAACGGGTTCCGAGTTCGATTCATGATTGTGATCAATAACTAATGATTCAATTGGGTGTAAATGAAACAATTTGGGTGATTAGGTGGTCGCCGGAGATTTGCAGGATGGTGGCCGGAGGAAGCAGCCGACGGGGAATGGGGGAGGGGGTTTGGGTTTTAAACGATTTACACTTAGGCCCCTGATGTTTAGAGTATTATTATTAACTAGTATTGAGCCCCTGCGTTACGCGGGGGCGCAAAACAATGCCAAATAAAATCAAGGTCGCACCACAGTTAACGACCACCAATACCAGAAAATCTCGTATTATAATAAAAACAAAAAATAAATCGAATGGAAATAGACGTAAAGATGTTACACCGCGGACGTGAAACGTAAAATATTAAAATAGTAATCGCACGTTGTAACACGGTTGAAAATATGTAAAAATATTATGGTTAAAAACTATAAAACACGAAGAAGTTAATAAGTTGATTGTTTAATGTATATTTATATATTAAGTTTAATAATCTTTATAAGTTATCCTTTTATTTTCTGAAAAAAAATATAGAATGAAAAGACCCCATTTTTTTCTTTTAGTAAACAAACCGATAATTGTGAATTGAAAAGAGAAATACCCATCAAAATTAAATACATTATGTATTTCTTGCAACTTGGTATTTTACATTTCCACCTACCTATATGGAAAAATCTTGATTATTTTAAAAAGGATTTATAAAGAGTATTGGGATCGAATTACTTTGTGTAGAAGACTAATCAAGGCTCGGCAAAACATCTGAAGATTGAACGAAGTCAAGATCTGATAACAGCCTATGCGAAGAAGTTTTCCACGCGAGAAGCAGATCTCACGCGAAAAGCAGATCTCACGCGAGAAAGACTCCACGCGAGAGATTGAAGCCGCGCGACAGATTGATCCGCGCGAAATTCCTGTCGCGCGAGAACTGATGTTTTAGTATAAATAGTTTCGTTTTTGTTTTGTAATTAAGCTTTTGTTCATTTTATCATATCAGTACTGTGCGAAATCGCACGAGACCTGTTCTAGGTTGTGTTATTCAATCGAAGAATCATTTTGTGATCAATTCAATCTTCTTTCACTCCAATCTTGTTTACATTCCGCATTCACAAGATTGAGATCGTGTGTTTATTGTTCTTTCTGGGAAATTTCAAGGTTTTACAATTGGTATCAGAGCATTAGGCTCTAGAACCACGATTTGGAGAAGATTTGGATTGTTTTCTACTCATTTTTGAAGACATTCATCATTGATCACTTGAGATTCAGATATGGTGATGTTATGTTGCTCGAATTGTGAGAATTTGGACTGATTTGGACTGAATTAGTGGACTTTAGTTGAATTTTAGTCATCAATAAGCTTAAAATTAAACTAAATTCATTAAAATTAGATTAAAATGAGTATAATCAGACATATTCGGTGATTTGGAGGTAATTCTCGCTTGAACAAACTGTTGAAAATTTGATTTTGCACGAAATTGGAAGATTTTCTCTTGAACTGTGAGTTTTCGCGTGCGAAAAAGTGTGTTTTCGCTGAGACAGTTATTTCACCTTTTTATGTGATTTCGCGTGAAAAGGTAAATAGGAAATTTTGCACGAATCAATATTCTCGCGCGAAAAGGTTGGCCGTGTGAAAACAGGTTTCGCATAATTGTTTCTGTCGCACGAAAATTCTGATTCTGACTTTCTGATCAACATGGCTTCAACAACTCCGAGTTTAAAGCATCTTACTGCTTCACTTCATCTAGACACGGAAATTGGTACTGGTAACAAGCCACCGAGACTTCTCTGTGAAGACGATTATGCTGATTGGGCTTTCCGATTTGAGAAACATGTTCTCTACACGGAACCTAAGATGTGGAGGTCTATTCAGTATGGTCCTTACATTCCGTTGTATAAAAATGATAAAGGAGAAATGGTACAGAAACCTGAACACTTGTGGGATGAAGATGACATTAAGAGGTTGGAACTGGATGATAAAGCTTATGCTGCCATCACTATGGCATTGACTACTGAGATTTCACAAAAGTTTCAAGAGTTCAGAGGTGCAAAGGTGTTATGGGATGCTCTTGAATCTCAGATCATGGGCAACAAAGATATGAGGGAAAGCAAAAAGGATATGTTGAATCAAGAATTCAACATGTTCAATCATATAGTTGGTGAAGAGTTGGAAGCTCAGATTGCCAAGTTTGTTAGACTGGTAACGAAAATGAAGAGTGCGGGTATTACTCTGGAACACATCACTGTGAACAAGAAGCTACTAAATTCACTTCCATACAGTTGGAATAACAACTGTACATTGATCAAGAGAACCAAAGACTTGTATACTCTTCAGTTGACTGATCTCATTTCAACTATCAAATCTTATGCGATAGACGATAAGCAGCGAGCTGCTAATCATCTCAGTTCTCTAGGTGCTGAAGGAACTGCTCTCTATGCAAAGATGGCTAGTAATCCGAATTACTATGTCAGTTACACACAAATGTGTCAGCAACAACAATCTGGAGGTGCAGCATCTTCTTATATGCAACCAGCAGTAAACCATCAAGTTCATGTTCCAGCTGCTCAACCCTATTCCCCCATCATCCATCAACAAGTCTCTCAATCTCAAGATTCTCATAGTGGTCAGCATGCTTATGTTGCTACTACTAATCCATCAATGCAGACTGTTCAGATTGCTGAGGAGCATCTTGCCCTTTTCACCACTTTTATGTCGAGTTATGAAGCTTTTATGGCTGGAAGACTAACTGCTCCTAATGTCTTGGTTGATGATCTTCAACAAGTTAATCCTGATGATGTTGAAGAAAATGACATCTAGTATCAAATGGCCATGGTAGTTTACAGGCGAAGAATTTTGCTAGACGAACTGGGAGAAAAATGTTTGGTGTTAACAACTCTAGCAAAATCGGTTTCGACAAGTCTAACCTGAGGTGTTACAACTGTGACAAACCAGGTCATTTCGCCAGAGAATGTACTGAACCAAAGACTGGTCAAACTGAAGGCCCTAAGAAGATGGTGACTGTGGAGATTGAGCCAAAGAAAGACAAAGCTAGCACTTCGGGTGGTTCTAAAGCATTGGTTTCTCAAACTAATGCTGAGTATGATTGGTCAGATCAAATGGAAGCCCTTGATCTAACATTGTCTACTGCATTCATTGCAAAGATTGTTCATGAACCAGAAGAAGAAGAAAATCTGTTTGCTGAGTTTGTGTCTGATGATTTGTTGGAAGGTTTGTTTGCTGAAGTTGAAGAAGTAAAGGAGAAAGTTGAAGTAGAGAAAGTGAAAGTTGAACAAGAGAATGAGAAAGTTGAAGAATTAAAGGAGAAGATTGAAGAAGAAAAAGAGACAGTTGTGAAGAAAGATCAGGTTGAGAAGGTTGCTGAGGAAAGGATTGTGATTGAAGAGTACACTGTCGAGCCTCCAGTCAAAAGCCAATGTAATAATCCAAAGACTGTTGACGTTGCTCCAGTGGAAGAACAAGCTGCTGAAATGAAAGCATTCATGGTTAAGAAGGTTGAGGAAGCAGAAGGGGAAACTTCTGAACCCAAGGTATATGATGGTTTGTGCAAAGATTCATGTGTTGAGAAAGTTAAAAGATATAGAGTTCATAATGAGAGCCTGATAATGGAAGTTGAAAAACTTCAGTATCAAGCTCGAAAACACAAGTCAAATGAAAAGATTTTTAAAGAAAAACTTGAAGGTTTAAATAAAACAATATATAATTTATAGCTAAATCTTCATGATAAAGAATGTACAAATAATGATTTGACAAATAGAAATAATGAAATTGCTTTAGAAATTAATAGACTCAACAGTGAACTAGCCACGGCTAAATTGACTGTTGAGAAATTTGAACTTTCATCAACAATGGTTGAAGGAATAATCAAGTCACAAATGACACAGAAGATTAAAGGAGGAAAATGCGGTGTTGGATTTTCAAACATTGCTCCTCCAATTAATCATGATTATTCATGTTTACCTTCATCTGATGTCATTTCTGATTCTGATATGGTCTATGGGATTGGTTTCTCTCTATCTCAAGACTTAAAACCTTCAGTCAAAGTAAATCTATCTGTTGATCCTATTATAATAACCGAACCTAAACAATCAACTGAAAATTTTTGTGCAGATAAATTGAAGGTGGATGGGTTGGTTGAAGAATGGGAGAGTGATAGTGAGGGAGAAAATGAGAGTGACAATTTGAAAAATAAGAATGTAAATGATTTACGATCTGCTTGTAAACAAACTTTGTCTGGAAATGAAAAGGTGGTTGATTTGAATGATATTAAATCAAATAGTAAATGTAATTTGAATGCAAATCAAAGGGCAAATCAGAAAGAAAAAATTGAAAAAGATTTTAAAAGTAAATTTGTTTCTAAAGGTTTAATTGAAAATGAAGAGCATATTTTTAAAGAAACGAATTCTCGATTCTTTAAAAATAAACTTCATTATAATGCTAACCTTGTGAATCAAGATATTTGTAGCCCAGATTTGCAAGTGAATGATTCTTCTGTATTCAATTAGACAGAGAAAAAGGTAAAATGCATCCGAAGTGACAATGGAACAGACTTTTGCAATCAAACTCTGAATGAGTTTTATGAATCAAAGGGAATTGCTAGACAATTTAGTGCTGCTGGCACACCACAACAGAATGGAGTTGCAGAAAGAAGGAATAGAACATTGATTGAAGCTGCTAGAACAATGATATCTGCTGCCAAATTACCTTTGTTCTTTTGGGCTGAAGCAGTAAATACTGCATGTTATGTTCAGAATCATGTTTTAATCAACAAAAGATTAAATAAGACTCCATATGAAATATTTTATAAACACAAACCCAAAGTTAAATATTTTAAAGCCTTTGGTTGTTGTTGCACTTTGTTGCATACAACTGAATCAAGTTCAAAATTTTCTAAAAAGGCTGATGAATGTTACTTTGTGGGATATGCTGCCAATAAGGTTGCATATCGACTTTATAATAAAAGAACTAGACAAATAATTGAGTCATTTAACATTGATTGGCACGAGCTTACCATAACTGATGCAGGTTCAGCTCCTTCATGGGTTTATGATTATGAATCTTTGTTCATAAATTTTAAAATTTCAAAACCTTCATCTGCAGATTCTAATTCTCAAGCAATCTCCTTGGAAAACAAAATCATTGAGGAATTTCCATCTTTGATATCTAATGATTCTGCTGTTGCTTCATCATCCAAAGATATTCCTACAGCTTCTGTACAAGTATCTGCATGTTCTGAGTCTTTAGATGTTCCTTCAGAACAAATTTCTACCCAGGAGCTGGAAGAATCATTAAGTTCACCTCTATCTGCATCTTCTTCAGAAACTATGGATACACCGATCGAAATCATTCAAGTTCCATTTGAAGTATCTCCAAATGTGTCTACTGCTTCTAAAAATCCTGTTTCAGATGACACACTTGAAGAAAATATTGTGTATCAATCTCGACAATCTGAAGAAGTTCTTGATAATGTTGAACACATTACTAATTTGGAAGATGGGATAGTTGCAGATGATATTCCTCAATTGAGAATACATAAAACTCATCCAACTGAAGCAATCATTGGTCCGTTGCACGAAGGTGTAATTACCAGAAGTCGATCAGGGGCAATCAACACATGTCTTTATGCTTGCTTTCTATCACAAATAGTGCCCAAGAATGTGGAAATGGCACTCAAAGAAAACAGCTGGATAGAAGCAATGCAAGATGAGTTGATGCAATTCAAGAAGCTCAATGTTTGGCATCTTGTTGAACTTCAAAGGACAAGCTTCCGATTGGAACAAAGTGGATATTTCGAAACAAGACGGATGAAAAGGGTGTTATAGTTCGGAATAAAGCACGTCTTGTTGTGCAGGGATTCTATCAAGTTGAAGGATTGGATTATGAAGAAGTGTATGCTCCAGTTGCAAGACTAGAAGCAATACGCATATTCTTAGCCTTTGCTTCATACATGAACATCAAGGTGTATCAGATGGATGTTAAAACTGCATTTTTATACGGAGAAATGAAGGAAGAAACCTATGTTTGTCAGCCTCCAGGATTTGAAGATCTCGATCATCCTGATTATGTTTACAAGTTGGATAAGGCATTATATGGTTTACATCAAGCACCTCGTGCTTGGTATGCAACTCTGACTGAACATTTGCTTGCAAATGGTTATTCACGAGGCGCAATTGATCAAACCTTATTCATACGAAAATCAGGCGATGATATTATTTTGGTTCAAATCTATGTCGATGATATCATTTTTGGATCTACAAATGATAGTATGTGCACGGAGTTCGAAGAGGTGATGAAGAAGAAATTTGAGATGAGTTCCCTTGGAGAAATTTCATTTTTCCTGGGTATTCAAGTTACTCAATCTGAGACTGGTATTCTCATCCATCAAGAAAAGTATGTTCAGACTATTCTTGAGAAATACAAGTTTCAAGATTCCAAAATAGCTCCAACTCCAATGGCTTCTTGTCCTACTCTTACTCCAGATCCACTAGGAGAATCAGTTGATCAACATCTTTACAGATCGATGATTGGTTCTCTTATGTATCTCACTGCAAGCAGACCGGATGTCATGTTCCCTGTTTGTCAGTGTGCCCGCTATCAAAGTGATCCAAAGGAATCACACATGAAAGCTGTCAAGAGGATTTTCAAGTATCTCAAGGGTCAACCCAAACTTGGTCTTTGGTATCCTCGAAATTCCGATTTCAATTTATTTGCTTATACTGACAGTGATTATGGTGGTTGTAATTTAGACAGGAAATCGACCACAGGAGGATGTCAATTCTTAGGCAAACGACTCATTTCTTGGCAGTGTAAAAAGCAGAACACTGTATCCACATCCACTGCCGAAGCTGAATATGTGGCTGCATCGAGCTGTTGTTCCCAGCTTGTCTGGATTCAACAACAACTTCTCGATTATGGCCTCAATATCTATGACACACCCATTTGGTGTGACAATACGGCAGTTCTGAACATCGTGAAAAATCCCATTCAACACTCTAAAACTAAACACATTGACATCCGCATCCATTTTATTCGCGACTATTTTGATCGTAAACTTATTCGTTTAAAACAAGTGCCGTCAACTGAAAATATTGCTGATTTATTTACCAAGGCATTTGATCATTCTCGATTTGATTTCCTTGTGCAATCATTGGGAATGATTAATTTGGATAAATTGGTTTAATGAATCTTCACAAAAAGATTTTTCATTTTTAATAAAGGATAAAATTGCACTTGTTTCCTTTTCTTAAAAGGACAATCACAATTTTAGGGGGAGAAAATTAGAAAACAAGTTCTGAAAAATATTTTTGGTCTTAGGGGGAGTCAAGATCAAAGGATTAAAAACAAAAAAAAAGAGAAGAAAAAATTTTCATACTGAAATGAGAAATGATATTACAAAGTTCTAAACGAGTCTAAGTACTTTCAAAGGCTTAAATACGAATAGACTTGGATTATGTTTGATGTGTCGATAGGCTTTGCTTTCAGAAATGAAAAGATCATAATTGAGTGATTACACTTGAATTAAAGAAATATGAATTAGTGGGGAACATATCAGGATTCTGTGCCAAAAATGTTCTAACACAGACTGAGAGATATAATCTTGTCATACTCAAGCCTGTATATGATTGATTCAGTGATTATCATAACTATATATATATATAAAAGATAAAATACAAAAGAAACAAAAAGGAGAAAAACTCAAAAAGAAATAATTGAGCAAAAAGATGCCAAAAGGAAAAGGCCATATAGGATATAAGATGCCAAGAAGCACAACAAATCAAAAGATATATCTAAAAGACATACATACTATATGGTATATATTTTCTATTTTGAGAATATTTTCTGACCATGGAAGGCAAAATCGAAAGATGGGGCATGTAAGTCCGGATGGCTTGTAAGTCCTAAACATGTTGAGAGGGCAGACGTAAGTCCGGATGGCTGTCAGTAAGTCCTTAAACTTGTTAATATTCCGGGCTAGAAATATTTCTCAGGCTAGTTATGCTTAAATAGTTATATTTAGGAATAAAATAAATGGTATCACTGATCAACAATGCATGGTTTAAGTCAAATTGGGGTGACTTGAAATCTCGATAGTGTCTTGAAGGATAATAATTACTTTACAGAAGTTCTGATTGTGGGATCCACTGACTTATATTAAAATAACACAAAACATGATATATATCACTCATTATGTTTTTGAGTAAAACTTGAAGTATAAGTTTAAAAAGGACAAAATATATTGACAATCAACTTAACCAGTAATTTTAAATAAAGCCGCACAGAGTTTTAACTTGATAAAGAACTATATGATCTCATTATGAAAATTTTTACAAAACAAACAAATCTGATCTTGATTCTTTAATTGTTTTCATTATTTTGTTATTTTGTGTGTAAGTATGTTTCAATTTACTTTTATGTTGTATAATTTTTAAGACAAATAAATAACAAAGATAAATTTTGAAAATTGAAGATTCATTAAATTATTTGGTCACTTGGTAAATAACATTTTATGTTGACATAATTAATTGAGAATAAAACGGATTGCAATTTTGTAAAAATAAGAAAGAAGTTTAAAAGTTGAAAATTTTGAAAAACTCATCAACTCGCGCGAAAGGGAAAAGTCACGCGAAAGATTCCGTCTTGCGAAAAGGCTTGTCGCGTGATTTGTTTGGGGTATAAATATCACAGTGTCCCAGACAACATTACTTTTCGCTCAAATCACCCGAAAACTTCTCTCGCTTCGCATCCGAAAACCCTTGTCGCTTCCTACTGAAAATCAAAACTGAGTTCTTTTATTGTTAAGTTTGGTCTTCTGAAACATCACACTGCTCACATTACTTTCATACTGCGATTGAAAGGTATAAGATGGTTGTTAAGGTTACTGTAGCGATGCAATACTAAGGGGAACTTAACATCTTGAACTAAAATCTTACAAAATGGACTTTAATGTGGAAATTGACAAATGAAATACACATAATGAACTCAGGAGACAGCAATGGACTGAATTTCATGGATTAAAATTGATTTTTGAACCATTAATTTGAAAGACAGGTTGTGCGAATCGCACAAGAATGCTAAACAGACGCGAAAGTAGAATTTCGCGTGAATAAGTTTCGCATGAGTTTCAATTTTCGCGTGATCCTTGATTTCGCTTAAAATTCTGTTTCGCATGAAACTCTTTTTTGCATGAAACCAGGTTTCGCAAGGTTTTTCGCTTGGAATTCATTTTCGCTCGAAATGGTTTGTCGCATGACTTGTACATTTCGCACAGAAGGATTTTTCGCATAATTTGAGGTCTCGCATGACAAAAATCATTGAAATTTTTCTAAGTGTTGATGTTGTTGTTTCCCAAATGGACTGTTACATAATAACCTTTTGCTGCCAAACTTTAAGTGTAATATGTATTCACATGTGACTTAGTTTTAAATATTGAATTTTTCTTAAGTGTTAAAATTTCTAAGTGTAAAAGGACTCAAAAGTTAAAATGTTCTAAGTGTTGAAATTTTATATGCATATTTAAGTTATATTCAAAGTGTTCTAATCTTGAGTTTGTTTGACAATGCAGATGGCACAAATGATTTTTAATAAAAATCATAATTGTGTTGCTTACTTAGATGATGTTCCAGAAGGGAAGGAATTGTTTTCATCTATGATTGAAGGACTGAAGAATTCCCGTATTGTGTATGCCATATCTGCTGATCCTGCCATTTATTCTGAGCTTATAGATTCTTTCTGGAGCACTGCTGCTCTGGAAAAGGACCAAGCGGGAAACCAGATTATCACTGCTACTGTCAAAGACAAACGAGTGACAGTTTCTCAGTCCATCCTGAACCGAGTTCTTTTGTTTGATGATCAAGAAGGTGCACCAACTCGACTTGATGATGATACAGTGATTGATTGTCTAGCTCGTATGGGATATGAGTACAAATATCCAAGTTTAGAGAAGAAATGGCTACCACCGTACTGGAAGTACTTATTTCATGTGGTGATTCATTGTCTGAGCAACCTCAAAGCTGGGATGGATAGCTTGAGTGCAGTTTTTGGCTCCTTATTGGTTTCTTTGGTTGATGATATTCCTTTCAGTATATCTGGAGTTATCTTCCAGGAAATGGTAAAGAACGCCACAGCCAATCCTGGAAAGAAGTTCATCATGTACCCGAGATTTATCCAGTTGGTGATAAATGATGCTTATCCTGAGCTTGCTACTCAGAGATCTCCTAAGTATGTTGTACAGACTATAAAGAAGGAGATTTTCACACATCTAACTGGAGCCAGAGGCAACAAATGCTCTGGTGAAAGTTTTGCCAAGATTGGTAGATTTTCAGAAGTTGATGACAATGTTGAAGATTTGGGAGGAGATATACCCATTGATGAGGCACAGACTGGTGCTTCTACTTCTGGTGCTAGAGATGATATAAATCAGGAGATTGAGAGAATGTTTGGGGATGAACCATCTAATGAAGACAGAAGGGAAGGTGTTGTTCACTCAGCTTCCAGTTCTGAAACCCCAAGTGATCAGATAGGGAATGTTCCATATGAGATTCAAACAGATCAGACTCCTTCTACACCAACTTCTACCAGGAAAAGTACTAATGAGAGAGACTCTGATTGCATTCCTGTGGAATCCCCAAGTACTTCTTTGAGACGCAAATGAATGGCAAAAAGAAAAGACTTCCCTGCAAGAAGAAGAAGGAGAAGTGTTATTCCAAAACGTCCACGAACTCAAGTGATTATTACAGAGGCTGAACAGATTTCTTCTTCTGATATTCAGAGATCACCTGAAAACATGATCACTGAGGAAGAAACACATGTTGATACTACAACCACTGTTACCGAGACAGAAACTGTTCCTGTTTCTGGCTCTGGTTTTTCTACACCTCCACGGTAAGAAAACTTAGAGTTTGATGTTGATTCATTTTTGAATACTCCACCAGAGTTTCAAAGGAGAGAGGAATCATCTATCACTCCTCATTCTATAACTCTAGAAGAAAGAGTTAAGAACTTGGAGAAAGAAAGTTTTGAAAATGTAAAATTGATTGCTGAACTGAAGAAAGAGAATGAAGATAAGTCAAATATGATTAACATGATTCATCTGGATTCAGCAATTAAAGATACAAGAATAGTTTCTCTAGAACAACAGATGAAGAGCATGTTTGATTATACTTCTGGGTTGGAGAGACAACTGAATGAGCTCAGAGAATTTATATCTCAGACCTATTTTCATCAGCCACCAGTCATAAGGTCTACTGCTGTGATTAGTGAATCTAGTAGACGCTCTCCTAGTCCACCTCCCACTGAAAATGCTCCAGAAAAAGAAGTGGTCAACGAAGCTCAAACTTTTACTGAACAGCCAAGTGTTAGCACTACTGAGGATGTTCCAATTTCATCTGAAGTACCTATCACCGAAGCTTTCACATCTACAGCTTTTGTTGAGCCTGAGCATATGATTACTTTGCCTATTGTTAATGAAGAGGAGGATGAAGAATTGATTGATTATGCTGATTCAGATGATGATGATAAGGATGATGATGGCAATGATGATGATGATGGTGGAGACAATGGTGGAAATGATGATGGTAATGATGATGGAGGCAATGATGATGACAGAGGTGATGCTACTGGATTATCATCGAGTCCAACTGGTGAAACTACCACTGATAATGTTGATCGACCAAGTGGTAGTGATCCGGAAGGATATGATCCTATTGACACTGATACTGAGAGTTTGTATTAAAAAGAATTGTATTCTTTTCAACAATCTTCATCTGGTGCTGTCGAAGAAGAATTTGATATGTTTGATGATTTGGAGGAACAGAATGAATATACTGACATATTTGGGAACAATCTTCAAGAGTTATTTAAAGACATTAATCTTGAAGAAGGAGAAATCCCTACTGAGACTGTAAGTGGTGAAACTCCTGCTGTTTCTACAAAGAAAGATTCTACTGGTCAAATTGCTTTATTTACTAGAGGAGGATTAATGTTCAAAGCACCACCACCACCTACTGAAGCTCATTTTCTATTCATTTCTAAGCCTAAGCAGAAGTACGGTGAAATGTCTCATGTGATCAGTTGGGGATATGATGGAGAGAAAAGATTATATGTGATAAAAAGAAGGAATGGAGAAATAGATTATTTGAAGAGCACACAAGATTTTCATACTTTACGTGCTGCAGATCTTTACACTATGGGAAAAGCTCCGTTTTTCAACGAAAGTAATCATAGTGAAGCTGAATTGATAAGATCTATGATAAGAAGGGAGATGCACACAAACTTCAAGGATTTTAAGACTGCCAAATCTAAGATGATTGATGACTCAACAAGAATAGATGAAAAGACTAAAGCTCCAATGAAAATACGAGTCTATCAACATCCTAAATTTATCAGGAAAGTCCCCGTGCATGCTCCAGTTCCTCCCAACACTTTAAAGCAATTACTCTCATGGAGATGTGAGAAGGATTCCTGTCACGCTGTGATCAGATGTACTGACAGGTCATTTCGAATCATTGATCCAGCAGACTTGATGAAGTTTGGCAAAGACGACTTACTCAAGCTTTTACACTGCCCCATTTCAGCTGATGAGTCCGTTTATTTTCTATCTTGCCAGTATGTGTGGATGATTGACCGGATCCTTAGGAATAAATGGTATGCATATGCAGGCTCGTACAAGAAGGCAAATGTTGATTTTGATTGATTATGTTTCACCGAGCCTAGGGGGAGACTGTAGAAGACTAATCAAGGCTCGGCAAAACATCTGAAGATTGAACGAAGTCAAGATCTGATAACAGCCTATGCGAAGAAGTTTTCCACGCGAGAAGCAGATCTCACGCGAGAAAGACTCCACGCTAGAGATTGAAGCCGCGCGACAGATTGATCCGCGCGAAATTCCTGTCGCGCGAGAACTGATGTTTTAGTATAAATAGTTTCGTTTTCGTTTTGTAATTAAGCTTTTGTTCATTTATCATATCAGTACTGTGCGAAATCGCACGAGACTTGTTCTAGGTTGTGTTTGTAGAAGACTAATCAAGGCTCGGCAAAAAATTTGAAGATTGAACGAAGACGAAGTCCGAAAACAGACTGCATATGCGAAAGCTTATGTCACGCGAGAAGCAGATCTCACGCGAAGAAGGACTCCACGCGAGAGATTAATGCCGTGCGAAAGCTTGTTCCACGCGAAAAGCTTGTCGCGCGAGAACACTGTTTATTATAAATAGCTTGTTTTCGTTTTGTAATTAAGCTTTTCGTTTATTATCATTCTGTACTGTGCGAAACTCGCACAAGACCTTTCATAGGTTGTTTGATTCAATCAAAGAAGCATTTTCTGTTCAATTCAATCTTCTCTTCTATCCAATCATGTTTACATTCCGCATTCACGTGATTGAGATCGTGTGTTATTGATTTCTGGGAGATTTCAGAGGTTTTACAATTGGTATCAGAGCAATAGGCTCTAGAACCACGATTTGGAAGAGATTTGGATTGAGTTTTACTCGAATTTGAAGAAATTCATCATTGATCACTTTAGATTCTGATATGGAGATGTTATTCTGCTCGATTTTGGAGGATTTGGACTGATTTGGACCGATTTGAACTGAATTAGTGGACGTTAAGTGAATTTTAATCAAAATTAAGCTTAAAATTGACTTAAATTCATTAAAATTGGATTAAAATGGGTTCATTCAGACATATTCATTGATTTGGAGGTGGTTCTCGCTTGAACTAACTGTTGGAGATTCGTTTCTGCACGAAATTGACGATTTTCGCGTGATCTGTAAGTTTACACGTGCGAAAAAGGGTTGTTATCGCTCAGACAGTTATATTACCTTTTTGTGCGATTTCGCGTGAAAAGGTAACTTGGAAATTCGCACGTACTGCTATCTCGCGCGAAAAGTTGTGACACCCGAAATCTCTTTTCGCACGACTTCTTATTTCGCACGAAACCTGATTTTTGCATTTCTGATCAATATGGCTTCAACAACACCGAATTTGAAGCATCTTACTGCTTCACTTCATCTAGACACGGAAATTGGTACTGGTAATAAGCCACCGAGACTTCTCTGTGAAGATGATTATACTGAATGGGCTTTCCGATTTGAGAGATATGTTATTTACACGGAACCGAAGATGTGGAGATCAATCCAGTATGGTCCTTACATTCCGTTGTATAAAAATGATAAAGGAGAGATGGTTCAGAAACCTGAACACTTATGGGATGAAGATGACATCAAGAGATTAGAACTGGATGATAAAGCTTATGCTGCCATCACTATGGAACTAACTACTGAGATTTCACAAAAGTTTCAAGAGTTCAGGGGTGCTAAGGTATTATGGGATGCTCTGGAGTCTCAGATTATGGGCAAGAAAGACATCAGAGAGAGCAAAAAGGATATGTTGAATCAAGAATTCAACATGTTCAATCATATTGTTGGTGAAGAGCTGGAAGCTCAGATGGCCAGGTTTGTTAGACTGGTAACAAAAATGAAGAGTGCGGGTATTACTCTGGAACCCATCACTGTGAACAAGAAGTTGCTAAATTCACTTCCTTACAGTTGGAATAACAACTGTACATTGATTAAGAGAACCAAAGACTTGTATACTCTTCAGTTGACTGATCTCATTTCAACTATCAAGTCTTATGCTATGGACGATAAGCAGCGAGCTGCTAATCATCTCAGTTCTCTGGGTGCTGAAGGAACTGCTCTCTATGCAAAGATGGCTAGTAATCCGAATTACTATGTCAGTTATACACAAATGTGTCAGCAACAACAATCTGGAAGTGCAGCATCTTCTTACATGCAACCAGCAGTAAACCATCAAGTTCATGTTCCAGCTGCTCAACACTATTCCCCAATCATCCATCAACAAGTCTCTCAATCTCAGGATTCTTATAGTGGTCAACATGCATATGTTGCTACCACTAATCCATCAAAGCAAACTGTTCAGATTGCTAAGGAGCATCTTGCTCTTTTCACCACTTTCATGTCAAGTTATGAAGCTTTCATGGCCGGAAGACTTACTGCTCCAAATGTATTGGTTGATGATCTTCAACAAGTCAATCCTGATGATGTTGAAGAGAATGACATAAAATATCAAATGGCCATGGTAGTTTACAGGGCTAAGAATTTTGCCAGACGAACTGGGAGGAAAATGTTTGGCGTTAACAACTCTAGCAAAATCGGTTTTGACAAGACTCACCTGGGGTGTTACAACTGTGACAAACCAGGTCATTTCGCCAGAGAGTGTACTGAACCAAAGACTGGTCAAAATGAAGGCCCCAAGAAGATGGTGACTGTGGAGATTGAGCCGAAGAAAGATAAAGCAAGTACTTCTGGTGGTAATAAAGCATTAGTTTCTCAAACTAATGCTGAATATGATTGGTCAGATCAAATGGAAGCCCTTGATCTACATTTGTCTACTGCATTTATTGCAAAGATTGTTCCAGAACCAGAAGAAGAAGAAAATCTGTTTGCTGAATTCGTGTCTGCTGATTTGTTGGAAGGTTTGTTTGCTACAGTGGAAGAAGAGAGGGAGAAAGTTGAAGTAGAGAATGTGAATACTGAACGAGAGGTTGAGAAAGTTAAAGAAAAGGAGACAGTTGAGAAGAAAGATCAGGTTGAGAAGGTTGCTGAAGAAAAGAGTGTGATTGAAGAGTACACTGTCGAGCCTCCAGTCAAAAGCCCATGTGTTGATCCAAAGACTGTTGATGTTGCTCCAGTGGAAGAACCAGCTGATGAATTGAAAGCATTCATGGTCAAGAAGGTAGAAGAGGCTGAAGGGGAAGCTTCTGAACCCAAGGTATATGATGGTTTGTGCAAAAATTCTTGTGTTGAGAAAGTTCAAAAATACAGAGTTCACAATGAGAGCCTGATAATGGAAGTTGAAAAACTTCAGTATCAAGCTTGCAAACACAAGTCAAATGAAAAGATTTTTAAAGAAAAACTTGAAGGTTTAAACAAAACAATATATAATTTAAAATTAAATCTTCATGATAAAGAATGTACCAATAATGACTTGACAAATAGAAATAATGAACTCGTTTTAGAAATTAATAGACTTAACAGTGAATTAGCCACAACTAAATTAACTGTTGAGAAATTTAAACTTTCATCAACAATGGTTGAAGGAATAATCAAGTCACAAATGACTCAGAAGATTAAAGGAGGAAAATGTGGTGTTGGGTTTTCTAACATTGATCCTCCAATTAATCATGATTATTCATGTTTACCTTCATCTGATAATATTTATGATTCTGATATGGTCTATGGGATTGGTTTCTCTCCATCTCAAGACATAAAACCTTCAGTCAAAGTAAATTTATCTGTTGATCCTATCATAGTACCCAAATCTAAACAATCAACTGAAAACTTTTGTGCAGATAAATTGAAGGTGGATGGGTTGGTTGAAGAATGGGAGAGTGATAGTGAAGGAGAAAATGAGAGAGAAAATTTGAAAAATAAGAATGTAAAAATTTTACAATCTGATTGTAAATAAACTTTGTATGGAAATGAAAAGTTGGTTAATTTGAATAAGATTAAATCTAATAGCAAATATAATTTGAATGCAAATCAAAGGGTAAATCAGAAAGAAAGAATTGAAAAGGATTTTAAAAGTAGATTTGTTTCAAAAGGTTTAATTAAAAATGAAGAACATATTTTTAAAGAAACGAATTCTCGATTCTTTAAAAATAAACTTCATTATAATGCTAACCTTGTGAATCAAGATGTTTGTAGCCCAGATTTGCAAGTGAATGATTCTTCTGCATTCAATCTGAAAATTCAAAAGCCTGGTCCTTCTCCAGCACCAATCCGTATATCTAAGCCTGGTCCTCCTCCAGCAAATTCAAAGACTGGTCCTACTCCAGCAGAATCAAAGACTGTTCCTATTCCAACATCACCAATTCCAAAAGTCAAAACTGCCAAATTTCCAATCCAAAGTGGTCATAATTCTTTGATTTCCTCGAATCTGCAAAAGATGAATTTGCAATTGTCAAACATGGCAAAGATTCGAGAGATTGTGGAGAAAGTTAAACCTAGTCAATCTGACTTTGGTTTTTATGACAATTTTCATAATTGTCATCCACAGTTTGTTTTCCACACACAACAAAAGAGATGTTATCAGTGTGGAAACACAAATCATTTGGCAAACAATTGTCCTTTTCGACAAAATCATTAAGTAAACAAAGATTTCATAATTCTATTTCTCATAATAGAAAACTGTTTTTCACTCGTGGAAAATTTTCAAACAATATGAAATCAAAGGTTGTTAATGATTTTAATGTCAAACGGGATAAGAATTTGACTAATGATGTAAAGGAAAATGTCAAGCTTAAAAGCATAAATGAAAAGAATGATGTGCAAACAAAATATAACAATATCAAATCATTTTGTCTTACTGCAACACATAATGTGCTCAAGTCATGTTTGACTTGGGTACCAAAAACTAAGTAATTTTGTTACTTACGCAGGGACAACCGCAAAAGGCTACTGAAAGTCTATGGCATGTAGATAGCGGTTGTTCAAGACATATGACTGGGAATTTATTATTACTACAAGATGTTCAGTCATATAACGGAGGAAGAGTGATTTTTGCGGGAGACAAAGGAGGACGTATAACAAAACGTGGTACAGTTACAAACGGCGTCCTTAGTTTTGAGAATGTTAATTTTGTTGAGGAATTAAAACATAACCTGTTAAGTGTGTCTCAAATCTGTGACAAACAATATTCTACACACTTTACTAACAAAGAATGCTTAATCTTAAAACCAGGTTTTGTTGTTCCAGATGAATGGATTTTGATGAGGACTCCGAGAGACAATGACACATATCTTCTTGATATGCATTGTTCTAATTCTTTGGTAACAGCTTTTTGCTTACTATCCAAAGCCTCGGAGAATGATTCCATGCTATGGCATCGTCGATTAGGACATGTCAATCTTAAAAACATGAATAAACTTGTACGTGGAAATCATGTTATTGGTTTACCTGAAAAAGAATTTCAATTAAATGAACATTGTTTGTCATGTTCAAAGGCAGTGGCGGAGCTTGACGAAAAACACAGGGGGGGCGGAAGTCACAAAAATTTTTCGGGTAATCGGGTCAGCGATTCGGTTCGGGTCATATCAAACAATAAAAACTATAAATATCTAATGTATATTTTTCATTTAAAGGACCAATCTTACATATAATATTAAAATGATATTTAATGATAAAGTTAGAGAAAGATGAGTACCTTAAAGAAGAATTACAACTCAGCCCGACGACCTTTAAGATCTTTGAAATCATCTATTATGCATTCCGAATCAATGTTTTCAGCTATTTCTTTTTCTATGTAAATCACCAAGCTATTCGCTAGATACTCATCTGACATTTTATTACGAAGACGATTCTTGAATATTTTCATTGCTGAAAATCCTCTTTCTGTTGTTGCAGTAGAAACTGGAAGTGTCAAGACTAGCCGAATCACTCTATCAATCAAATAATACGTCTCACGTTTCTTAGTTTCCACAAGAGTTTTGCATAAATCAGAAATAGTCGATACACCATTTAACTTGATATTTTCTGTCTTTTCAACATTAAAAATCTCCAATTGATAACTTAATTGAATCCTCTCCTGCTCCGTAAAATCTTCAGGATAATACTTCTCAACAAGAAGACAAATCTGCTCAACATCAATCTTTTGTGATACTAAAGTTGAAGAAAGAGATAACAACTCCATTGCACGCTCATTGAATCTACTATTTAACTCATGTAACTGTTTATCTAATGTGGATGTAAACAGATCTACTCGGTAATAATGTTCAAATGTAAAATGAAGATCCCTTTTACGAGGCCGATACCGAGTAGAAGTATATGGAGCGTTCATATCCATCATTTCTATTTGATGTTTTTCACAAAAAAAGATAACTTGTGCAAGGAAAGAATCCCAACCATTATTTCTGAAATCATTTAAACTAATCTTTGTTGATGAAACCAACTCCATGGCATTGAGAATATCTTGGGATTTCTTTTGTAAAGCTTGAGAAAGCGTTTCAGTTCTTCCCATTATTTCCTTTATCAAGTGAAGAATAAAAATAAACTCAAATGATTGCATGTGATTGTAAGCTGCATCAGCATCTCCACGTTGAGAAAAAGTAGTATGAGATAAGTCTTCAATTATTCCAAGAAGAACAACACGAGTGACATCAAACATCTTAAGTAAACTGCAAACAGAGTTAAAATGAGAACCCCAGCGTGTATCACCAGATCTTTTTAAAGTCCCAACTTGATTCAGTCCTCTTCCCGAATTGATTTCACCCAATTCCAATAAATTCTTTACCTCATCTGCCTTTGCCTTTTGTAACTCATCATGACGCTTACTAGAAGCGCAAACCACATTGATAATAGAAACTAACACTAGTACAAAATCGGGCTTCGGTGACACACAAAAATCGTCACTGTAGGTAGTTAGTGACGATTTTTTTTTCGCTAAATATGTCACCAAAGGTCGAGCCATTGTTGATGTTGTTCGGTGACACACAAAACATCGTCACTGTAGCATATAATAATTAGTCACCGTAGACTAGAGGTGTCACTATAGACCAGTGATTTTGTTCCAATTTTATCAAATAATGTCAATATAAACCATTTTCAGTGACACATGTTTTTTGGTTAGTGGCAATATATCAACAATTGGTCACATGAATTTTTTTTTTCAATGTGACGTTTTGCTTGAAATTGGTCGCATTACACTATGTTCAGTGTGACTATTGGTTGGTATTTGATCACAAATAGAAATCTAAGTTGTGACTATTACATACCTTCTAGTGACATAACACAAATGAAAATGTGACCTAAAACGTTTAATATAAACTAGTCTTATTTTAAGTGTCACTGTTGTGTATCCTTTAATCACACTAAGTTTAAAAATCTCTTGTTACATTTCCATTTAGTGACATATATTACATAGTTACATGACCCTAACACACTTGTTGTCACACTATTATTAAATAAATGTGAGTTTTATGTATTTTAGTGACAAATAATTTTGAACAGGGTGACTATATGTAGTTAGTTATCACACAATTGTTAATCTAAGTTGTGACTATTACATACCTTCTAGTGACATAACACAAATGAAAATGTGACCTAAAACGTTTAATATAAACTAGTCTTATTTTAAGTGTCACTGCTGTGTATCATTTAGTCACACTAACTTTGAAAATTTCTTGTTACATTTCCATTAGTGACATATTTTACGTAGTTACATGACCCTAACACACTTGTTGTCACACTATTATTAAATAAATGTGAGTTTTTATGTATTTTAGTGACAAATAATTTTGAACAGTGTGACTATATGTAGTTAGTTATCACACAATTGTTAATCTAAGTTGTGACTATTACATATCTTCTAGTGACATAACACAAATGAAAATGTGACCTAAAATGTCTAATATAAACTAGTCTTATTTTAAGTGTCACTGTTGTGTATCCTTTAGTCACACTAAGTTTGAAAATTTCTTCTTACGTTTCCATTTAGTGACATATATTATGTAGTTACATGACCCTAACACACTTGTTGTCACACTATTATTAAATAAATGTGAGTTTTTATGTATTTTAGTGACAAATAGTTTTTAAGTAGTTATGAACCAACCTGCAACCGCCTCTTTATCCTTCGATTCTCGTCGCCTCGTTGAGCTTTAGGAGAAATTGAAGCCACTATCACGACCGGGGCGTCGAGGGGAGCCCGGATGCGCGTGCCACTCGCCGGCACTCGCCGGAATCGGCCGCCGGAGGCCGGAGTCTTGGCCGGATCGAAGAAAGGGGGGGAAAGGGAGGAGGTCGCGCGGCTGCTTCCTTCTCTCTCTCTGATTTTTGGGTTTTAAAACCCTAAAATGGAAAATGGTTGGCTTTTATAGTAGGTTAAATGAAACGGGTTCGCTTCGCACACGTTTGGTTAACGTTTTCACGTAGCGTTTAAATTTGTTTAATTATTATTATTATTTTACTAATGTTTAATTGTGGTCAATTTAATTATAATTGTATACTAATAATAATTAAGATTTCGAGCTAATAATAATGTCGAATAACGTTGACAAATAGTAATGATAACGAAACAGTCGGAACGGTGTTAACCTGAAATACACGGGTTGTCACAATATGAAACGTTAAGTTGTCAACATGTACATTTGTACAAGTGTAGCTAACGCTTTCATTTGATTGTATCAGGCACAAGTGGACCCTTTTTGATTATCACGGACGTCTACCATTGGCTCGCATCATTACTTAATATTAGACTAGTATAATATAGTTGTAATATATTATGCAGTGAGTGGGTTTGCAAATTATTTTTTTGTGGTGAACCGGTTTGACTCATTTCTTTGGTTTGCTAATGGTTAGTAATGAACATTTAGTCACACCTAAACTAGTCTTAAACTAGTGGAGTTACTTTGTCACGTGTTCCAATGCTGACCGACAAACTAGTTGTTTATTGTCACATATTCCAATGCTGACCGACAAACTGGTTGTTTAGTATTAATAACAGGTCCCTTAATAACATCGCCTTTATATATTTTATCACACATCCGAATTGGAGATGTGAGAAATAAATACTTATACATCAATAACGTTGCCTTAGTATTAAAAATTTTAGTCACACCTACTAAAATGAACTGTGACTATAAACTACTTAGACTTCACTTATAACGTTTTCTTAGTATTAACCGTTAGTCACACATAATAAAGTGAACAATCACCAAATTGTAATTCTCGTCACATGTTTTTTTCCATTAACCATGACCATAATATATAATTTGTCACACATCCATATTCGAGCTGTGACCATAATCTTCTTATACATCAATAACTATTTCGTTAGTTTAAATTTTTAGTCACACATAATAAAATGGAAGCTGACCATTTGTTACTTCTAGTCACATGTTTGTTACATTTGTCATGACTATTAGTTATCGTTAGTGACACACTGTAATTTTCACTGTCACCATAAACTTTAACATATGGTAACACAATTAATTAGTGTGACTAATAAACATAAACTTAACGTCACACAAAAAAATGTTTACTGTCATTGTAAATTACATTTACTCATAGTTACATTATGTCACTGAATGTGCGCCATTATATAGTGACACAAACAATTGCCATATGTGACCATATGTTTATCTATGGTATCACAAAAAAAATTTACATTTGTGACTAACGAAAAACGTGACCAAATAGTGACATTTGGTCACATTGCGATTAAAAGTCACTAATATTTGTAACATACGTTATGTTTAGTGTGACTAAAGAGGTGATTCTCTACGCAATAGTCACACAACCCCGCTGAAATCGTCACCAAAACATTCCAGGAATTTTCAAGCATACATACGGTGACACTATTCTTCGAAAGTGTCACATAGACCTGGCGGAGTGTATGTCACTAAAAGTCGATTTTGTACTAGTGTAAGTTTGTAAAAAACTGATGTACTGGAATAACTTCCTTGAAGCATAAACTAAGGTAAGTTGTAACCTGTGAGCAAAAAACAAAAGCGTAATAAGCATTAAAGTATCTACTCAAACCGAAGAAAAGAATCAAGAAATAAGTAAGTAAGTAACCTATGAGCAAAGCAGTGAACATAATATGCATAAGGACAATCGTTAAGAACAAGTGCTTGTAATCCGTTCCATTCTCCTCTCATATTGCTAGCACCATCGTAACCTTGACCACGGATTTTATTAACATCAAACTGATTCTGCAAAAGTTGTTTCCACATACTTGTTTTCAAGGTTGATGATAGAGTATCCCTAACATGTACCAAGTCCAAGAACCTTTCTCGTATGATCCCTTTTGCATCAACAAATCTCAAAACTATGGCCATTTGCTCCTTTTTCGACTCATCTCGCGACTCATCAACCATGACACAAAAGTATGAATCCCCCACTTCTGCACGAATATACTTTCGTACTTTATTTGCAATAATACTAAGAATTTCTTTTTGAATGTCTCCAGAAGTATATTTTGAATTATAAGGAGCGTTTCCTAATATAACCTTTGCAACCTCATCATTATAAGAAGCTAGAAGTTGTAGTAATTCAAGAAAATTACCCGATTCTTTGAAAGAGAAGATTCATCATGTCCTCGTAAAGCACAAGCTTGAAATGTCAACCACTTCACTACATCAACTGAAGCTTTCAATCGTAAACGATTCTTCAATATTAGATCTTCATTTTGTTTCGCAAAGACATTCCCAATGTGTGTTGATTGGTTCAACAAATTTTCACTGTATGCTACAGCATCTTTATGTTGAGAAGAACTAATATGGTTCAAGTATGCACAATTTTTTCCATCATTAACTTTTTTCCAGTTATCAAATCCTTTAACTGTAAATGCATCATAACCATTGCATACATTTGGTTTATCATTAAACAAATAACAAAGAAGACAATATGAAGCATTTGTTGTTGGAGAATACTCTAACCAACTAGGAAAAATCTTGAACCAAGAGTATTGAAATCTACGATTCTTTCGATCTTTAGGATACTCTTCAAGATGAATTTGGAAAGGTCCCAAATTCAAATAAGCTCGTCTTACTTGTTCTCTCAAACTAACTGGATAATCCCACAATTGTCTTCGTTTAGCTGGGTCTCTTTCAAGATTATTAAGATCAACTTGATTAGCATTTGATTCTTTTGATAAAGGAACTTCAGAAGCATGATGCTCTTGTTGATTTTCATGTTTTCCCAACTCACTACTTGATGTTTTTGATGTTTCTTATTATTTGCATCATCAATTTTTGCACCAACCTCCTTTCTTTTGAAAAAAGAATCAACAGTTTTTCCTTTGCCCATGATATATCAATCTAAATTCAACATAAAATTAACAATTACTCATACATTCAATTGTTCATAACCCCTAAAATCAAACTTTAATTATTCAAACTTTAATCATTCATAAACCCCTAAAACCCCAATTCAAAACCCTAGATGGTCACAACTCACATTCAATCAATTTATAAGTTATAACACAATTTAAACAATTAAAACTTACCTTCAATCAATTTATGATAACAATTAAAACTTACTTTCCGAAAGAGCAGCAGCAACAATAGAACAATCGAACGAGCAGCGACTAGCGAGGCACGGAATGAACGAGCAGCACGGAACGACTAGCGACAATCGAACGAACAATCGAACGAGCAGCAGCATCCGACTAGCGAGCAGCAGCACAACCGAGGCACCCAGCGACCAGCGTGAAGAACCGAGCAGCACTGCAGCAGCGATCTTGATTTTGATTTTTGAAGAATGAAGACCGAGGAACTAAAACGAGCAGCAGCGATCTTCAATTGAAGAATGGACTAATGTGTGTGTAAGTGTGTTGGGTCCAATTAGTTAAATAACCCATAAACCCATTTTTAACTCTATAACCCATAAACCCATTTTTAAATAGTTGAGCCCTTAGTTAAATATAAATAGTTTTCTTATTATTTTTTAAAATTATAATAGATGTAAATTTTATATATTTATAGCACTTGTATATTTTTTCAACATGTGTATATTTTGTTAGGGGGGGCAAATATAACATATCTAAATTTTTTTAGGGGGGCGAATTTACTATATAATTTTTTTTAACATACGCGTCGGAAAATTAACACTACGGACGAAAAAAGGAGGGGGGGCGGTCCCCCCCGGCCCTGCCTATCCTTCGCCCCTGTTCAAAGGGTAAACAACATAAACTTCCTCACAAACTAGTTGCACACAACTCAGTCGAATCAATCTTACAACTCTTACACATGGATCTTTTTGGTCCAGTAAGTGTTTTAAGTTTAGGTCGAAGATCTTACTGTCTGGTTATTACTGATGACTTTTCTAGATTTACTTGGGTGTTTTTCTTAGCATCTAAGGATGGAACTCCACACCTTTTGATCAAGTTCATTACTTTGGTGGAGAATCAGACAGAGAAAAAGGTAAAATGCATCAGAAGTGACAATGGGACAGAGTTTTGTAATCAAACTCTGAATGAGTTTTGTGAATCCAAGGGAATTGCCAGACAATTCAGTGCTGCTGGCACTCCACAATAGAATGGAGTTGTAGAAAGAAGGAATCGAACATTGATTGAAGCTGCTAGAACGATGATATCTGCTGCCAAATTACCTTTGTTCTTTTGGGCTGAAGCAGTAAATACTGCATGTTATGTTCAGAATCGTACTTTAGTCAACAAAAGATTAAATAAGACTCCATATGAAATATTTTATAAATACAAACCCAAAGTTAAATATTTTAAAGCCTTTAGTTGTTGTTGCACTTTGTTGCATACAACTGAATCTAGTTCAAAATTTTCTGAAAAGGCTGATGAATGTTACTTTGTGGGATATGCTGCCAATAAAGTTGCATATCGTGTTTATAATAAAAGAACTAGACAAATAATCGAGGTATTTAACATTGATTGGCACGAGCTTAACATAACTGATACAGGTTCAGGTCCTTCATGGGTTTATGATTATGAATCTTTGTTCATAAATTTTAAAATTTCTAAACCTTCATCTGCAGATTCTACTTCTCAAGCAATCTCCTTGGAAAACAAAATAATTAAGGAACTTCAATCTTTGATATCTGATGATTCTGCTATTGCTTCATCATCCAAAGATATTCCTACAGCTTCTGTACCAGTATCTGCCTGTTCTGAGTCATTAGATATTCCTTCAGAACAAATTTCTACTCAGGAGCTGGAAGAATCGTTGAGTTCTCCATTATCTTCATCTTCTTCAGAAACTATACATACATCGATAGAAATCATTCAAGTTCCTTTTGAAGAATCTCCAAATGTGTCTACTGCTTCTGAAACTCCTATTTCAGATGACACATTTGAAGAAACTATTGTGTATCAATCTCAACATTCTGAAGAGGTTACTGATAATGTTGAACATATTACCAATTTGGAAGATGGAATGGTTGCAGATGAGATTCCTCAATTAAGAATACATAAAACTCATCCAACTGAAGCAATCATTGGTCCGTTGCACGAAGGTGTAATTACCAGAAGTCGATCAGGGCCAATCAACACATGTCTGTATGCTTGCTTTCTATCACAAATAGTGCCCAAGAATGTGGAAATGACACTCAAAGAAAATAGCTGGATAGAAGCAATGCAAGATGAATTGATGCAATTCAAAAAGCTCAATGTTTGGCATCTTGTTGAACTTCCAAAGGATAAGCTTCCGATTGGAACAAAGTGGATTTCTCGAAACAAGACGGATGAAAAAGGTGTTATAGTTCGGAATAAAGCACAACAAATCAAAAGATATGTCTAAAAGACATACATACTATATGGTATATATTTTCTATTTTGAGAATAGTTTTTAACTTTGGAAGGCAAAATCGAAAGATGGGGCATGTAAGTCCGAACGGCTTGTAAGTCCTAAACATCTTGAGAGGGCAGACGTAAGTCCGGATGGCTGTCAGTAAGTCCTTAAACTTGTTAATATTCCGGGTTAAGAAATATTTCTCAGGCTAGTTATGCTCAAATAGTTATACTTAGGAATACAATACAATAAATGGTATCACTGATCATCAATGCATGGTTTAAGTCAAATTGGGGTGACTTGAAAATCTCGATAGTGTCTTGAAGGATAATAATTACTTTACAGAAGTTCTGATTGTGGAATCCACTGACTTATATTAAATAAACACAAAACATGATATATATCACTCATTATGTTTCTGAGAAAAACCTGAAGTATAAATTTAGAAGGACAAATTATATTGACAATCAACTTAACCAGTTATTTTAAATAAAGCCGGACAGAGTCTTAACTTGATAAAGAACTATATGATCTCATTATGAAAATTCTTATACAAAAACAAGCAAATCCGATCTTGATTCTTTAATTGTTTTCATTCTTTTGTTATTTTGTTATTTTGTATGTAAGTGTTTGTTTTTATTTCACTTTTGTAGTGTTTTATTTTTAGGACAAATAAATAACAAGAAAATTTTGAAAATTGAAGATTCATTAAATTAATTGGTCACTTGGTAAATAACATTTTATGTTGACTTAATTCATTGAAAATAAAAGATTGAAAGTTGTGTAAAAATAAAAGTGATTTTAAAAGTTGAAAATTTTTGAAAAACACTGTTTCGCGTGCGAAAGGGAAACCTCACGCGAAAAGGTAGGTTTTGCGAAAATGCTTTTCGCGTGAGTTGTCAGGGTATAAATTTCACAGTGTTCAAGACGAAATCACTTTTCGCCTAAATCACACCCAAAAACCACTTTCGCATATCATCCGAAAAGCCCTTTCGCTTGTTCTCAAAACTCCAAATCAGAAATCATCTCACTCCTTCTTGTGATTTTGTTCCTTATTTCGTTCTTACTACTCTCATAGTGTGTGATTCAAAGGTATAACATGTTTGATCCGGTTACTGTAGCGATACAATGCTAAGGGGAACCTAACATCTTGACACTAAAATTTTAATAAAAGGACTTAAAAGATGAAATTGATTAATGAAATCAACATAATAGTCTTAGGCGACAGGAATGGAATGGATTGCATGTATTAAAAACAATTTTTGATCTGTTAATTTGAAAGTTGTATTTGTGCGAATCGCACAGAACTTGAACAGTTGCGAAACAGGGTTTTCGCATGAATGTGATTTTCGCGTGAATCAAGTTTTCGAGTGAATTCAAAAGCGAAACTAGTTTTTCGCAATATTTTGACTTTCGCGTGAAGATTGACTTTCGCATGACTTACACATTTTCGCACATTGTTCATTTCGCATGTGATGATTTTCGCATAACAGAAATCTTTAAAAATTTCTAAGTGTTGATGTTGCTGTGTATTAATAGATTTTTACACAATAATCTTTTGTTGCTAAAACTTTAAGTGTTGTATATGTATTCACATATTACTAAGCTTTGAAATGATAAAAGTGATAAATTGTCTATGTGTGAAACATCAATAGTTAATATGTTCTAAGTGCTAAACTTCTAAATGCATAATTAAGTTATAATAAAAGTGTTCTGATCTTCAGTTTGTTTGACAATGCAGATGGCACAAATGATTTTAATAAAAATCATAATTGTGTTGCCTACTTAGACGAGGTTCCGGAAGGGAAGGAACTGTTTTCGTCTATGATTGAAGGATTGAAGAACTCCCGAATTGTCTATGCTATTTCTGCTGATCAGCCATCTATTCTGAGTTGATAGATTCTTTCTGGAGCACTGCTGCTCTAGAAAAGGACCAAGCTGGAAATCAAATTATCACAGCCACTGTAAAGGATAAAAGGGTGACAGTTTCTCAAGCTATACTAAACAGAGTTCTTCTGTTTAATGATCAAGAGGGTGCACCAACAAGACTAGATGATGATGTAGTTATGGATTGTCTATCTCAGATGGGATACGAGTATAGATATCCAAGTTTGGAAAAGAAGTGGTTACCACCTTACTGGAAACATTTATTTCATGTGGTAGTTCACTGTTTGAGTAATTTGAAGGCTGGCATGGATAGTCTAAGTGCTGTGTTTGGATCTTTATTGGTCACTCTGGTGGATGATATTCCATTCAGTATTTTTGGCGTTATATTTCAAGAGATGCTGAAAAACGCTACAGGCAATCCAGGGAGAAAGTTTATTATGTACCCGAGATTCGTGCAACTTGTCATCAATGATGCTTATCCTGAGCTTGCTACTCAGAGATCTCCTAAGTACGTGGTACACACAGTGAAGAAGGAGATTTTCACTCATCTAACTGGAGCCAGAGGCAACAAATGCTCTGGTGAAAGTTTTGCTAAGATTGGTCGATTTGCAGAAGTTGATGAGAATATTGGAGGTTTGGGAGGAGATGTACCTGTTGATGAGGCACAGACTGGTGCTTCCACTTCTACTGCTAGAGATAATTTGGACGAAGAGATTGAGAAATTGTTTGAAGATGAGCCTGTACATGAAGGGAGAGTGGAAGATGAAGTGCACTCGGCTTCTAGTTCCGAGACTGATAGTGACCAGATTGGTAATGTTCCTTATGTTCTTCAAACAAATCGAGCTCCTACTACTCCAACATCTTCAAGACCGAATGATGAAGCCAGGGATACTGACTATATTCCTAAAGATTCTCCTAGTACATCCTCACGAAGAAAACGTATGGCAAGAAGGAGAGATTTTCCAGCTAGAAAGAGAGGTCGTGGTATTATACCCAGGAGACCACAAACACATGTGGTTGTCACTGAGACTGAGCAAGATCAGACAACCAATGTGACTTCTTCTGCTCCTGAGACAGAAACAGTTCCTGTTTCTGGAACAGCCAATATCTCTGAGTCTGGCTTTTCTACTCCTCCAAGGCAGGAAAACTTAGAATTTGATGTTGATTCATTTTTGAATACTCCTCCAGAGTTTCAAAGGAGAGAGGAATCAACTAGCACTCCTCATTCTATAACTCTAGAAGAAAGAGTTAAAAACTTGGAAAAGGAGAGTTTTGAAAATGTTAAGATGATTGCTGAGCTAAAGAAGGAAAATGAAGAAAAGCCGAGTCAGATTACCATGATTCATCTGGATTCTACAATCAAAGATACAAGAATAGCTTCGCTAGAACAACAGATGAAGAACATGTTTGATTATTCATCAGGGCTGGAAAGACAACTGAATGAGGTCAGAGAATTCATTTCACAGACTTATTTTCATCAGCCACCAATCATAAGGTCTACAACTGTGATTGGTGAATCTAGTAGACGATCTCCAAGCCCTCCTCCCTCTGAGAATGTTCCAGAAAAGGAAGTGGTCAACGAAGCTCATACCTCTACTGAACAGCCAAGTGTTAGCACTACTGAGGATGTTCCTATTTCATCTGAAGTACCTATCACCGAAGCTTACACATCTACAGCTTTCGTTGAACCAGAGCACATGTTCACTTTACCTATTGTTCATGAACAGGAGGATGAAGAGTTGGTTGATTATGCTGATTCTGATGATGATGAGGATGACGATGAAGATGATGATGAAAATGATGATGATGATGGTGGAGATGATGGTGGAGATGATGGTGGAAATAATGGTGATAATGATGATGGAGGAGATGATGGTGGAAATGATGGTGATAATAATGATGGAGGTAATGATACAGGTTCTCTTCGAGTCCAACTGGAGATACTAACACTGATAATGTCGATCGACCAAGTGTTAGTGACCCAGAAGGATATGATCCACTAGACCCTGCCACGGAGAGTGTGTATGAAAAGGAACTGTATTCTTTTCAACAATCTTTATCTGGAGCTGTTGAAGAAGAACTTGATATGTTTGATGATCTGGAAGAGCAGAATGAATATACAGACATTTTTGGGAACAACCTTCAAGAGTTATTTAAAGACATTGATCTTGAAGAAGGAGAAATCCCAACTGAGACTGTGAGTGGTGAAACTCCTGTTGTTGCTACAAAGAAAGAGTCTACTGGTCTGATTGCTTTATTCACTAGAGGAGGATTGATGTTCAAAGCACCACCACCACCTACTGAAGCTCATTTTCTATTCATCTCTAAGCCTAAGCAGAAGTATGGTGAAATGTCTCTTGTCATTAGCTGGGGTTATGATGGCGAGAAAAGACTGTATGTAATTAAAAGAAAGAATGGAGAAATTGATTATCTGAAAAGCACACAAGACTTCCATACTCTACGTGCTGCTGATCTCTACTCCATGGGCAAAGCTCCATTCTTTAGTGAAAGCAATTACAGTGAAGCTGAACTGATGAGATCCATGATACAAAGGGAGATGCACACAAATTTCAAAGATTTTAAGACTGCCAAATCTAAGGTGATTGATGACTCAACTAGAATAGATGAAAAGACTAAAGCTCCAATGAAAATACGAGTCTATCAACATCCTAAATTTATCAGGAAAGTCCCCGTGCATGCTCCAGTTCCTCCCAACTCTTTAAAGCAATTACTATCATGGAGATGTGAGAAGGATTTCGGTCACGCTGTGATCAGATGCACTGACAAGTCATTTCGAATCATTGATCCAGCAGACTTGATGAAGTTTGGCAAAGACGACTTACTCAAGCTTTTACACTGCCCTATTACAGCTGATGAGTTCGTTTATTTTCTATCTTGCCAGTATGTGTGGATGACTGACCGAATCCTTAGGAATAAATGGTATGCATATGCCGGAACGTACAAGAAAGCAAACGTTGACTTTGATTGATCATGTTTCACCGAGCCTAGGGGGAGATTGTAGAAGACTAATAAAGGCTCGGCAAAACATTTGAAGATTGAACGAAGACGAAGTCCGAAAACAGACTGCATATGCGAAAGCTTATGTTACGCGAGAAGCAGATCTCACGCGAAGAAGGTCTCCACGCGAGAGATTAATGCCGCGCGAAAGCTTGTTCCACGCGAAATGCTTGTCGCGCGAGAACACACTGTTTAGTATAAATAGCTTGTTTTCGTTTTGTAATTAAGCTTTTCGTTTATTATCATTCTGTACTGTGCGAAACTCGCACAAGACCTTTCATAGGTTGTTTGATTCAATCAAAGAAGCATTTTCTGTTCAATTCAATCTTCTCTTCTATCCAATCATGTTTACATTCCGCATTTACGTGATTGCGATCATGTGTTATTGATTTCTGGGAGATTTCAGAGGTTTTACAGTGTTATTCAATCGAAGAATCATTTTGTGATCAATTCAATCTTCTTTCACTCCAATCTTGTTTACATTCCGCATTCACAAGATTGAGATCGTGTGTTTATTGTTCTTTCTGGGAAATTTCAAGGTTTTACACTTTGTTTGGTAAAAAATAGCCTTTTTGTTTTGTCAGAATGATTAGTAACAGTTTTCATATATTATACATTGTTAAAAACGATTATTTTTCGGAATATATAATGCATACAAGTGGTTGAAAGTTAAAAATATATTCTTAAAATCTTAGAATAGCTAAAGATTTTCAAAAAAGAAAAAAAAGCTAAAGGTTTTCAAAAAAAAACAACAAAAAAAAACAAAAGGTTATCATATACAACGTTGATCATATAATAAAATTTAAAAGTCATTTAAGTATTATTTTTATTATATTTTTATATTAGCTCCGAAATGTAATAAAAATATGTTATTAAATAATAAATTTTATGTTAATTAATATAGTATTAATCATCTAATTGTTAATTATAAATGCACATATGACTAAAAAATCAATATTGAATTAGTATTAAATGCATTCGTCATATACAGTGAGAGAAAAGGAAGATGGAATTGAAATTACATATTCAATTAAATTGAATAAAACTTTGAAATCCGATTCAATAAATAATAGATATCCAGTCTCACTTTACATCTTCCCCTCTTTCTCTCTATGGCACCGCCGGTGCCGCCACCGCCGGTGCCGCCACCGCCGGTGCCGCCACCGCCGGCGTCACCGTCCCCACCACCGCCACCACCGGTTGCACCGACAGCATGGCGACCACCAACAAACCACAGGGCTCACCACAACGGCCGTGGGTCACCAACATCGCCGGCGTTTACCAAACAACCGCCGGGCAACACCACCGACGCGGTGGTAAACCGCCAGTCCGCCACCGTCTTCCTCTCTCTCTTTCTACATCGACACCACCGCCGACGCCAACCGCGGTCAACACTACCGAGGCGGTGGTAAACCGCCTGGCAACACCACCGATGCGGTGGTAAACCGCCGGGCAACACCACCGAAGCGGTGGTAAACCGCCAGTCCGCCACCGTCTTCCTCTATCTCTCTCTCTACATCGACACCACCGCAGACGCCTCCGCCACGTCGGTGCAAGTCCGCCGGTCAACACTACCGACGCGGTGGTAAACCGCCACCGTCTTCCCCCCCTCTCTCTCTATCTACACCACCGCCGACGGCCACGTCGGTTCAGGTGGCCGGAGCAGAAGGAAAAAAAAAGAAAGTTTATGAACACCAATGATATCATGTCACGTGTCCGGTCAGTGTGAACTACTGTTCACACCGACATTGGAGATTTATATATATATAATTTGTGTCAAACTTTGAAACCTTTTTGTAATTTAAGTTTTATAATTTACATTTATGACCCAAACTTAACAAATCCCTAATTTAATTGTTTGAGTAAGTTGTTTATTTTATTTTTAAAATATTTATAACCTTTTTAAATTATATAAAGAATTTATAATTTAATTATTTATTTTAATTTTATAATTAAAACTCATAATTAACAATAAACTATATAAAATTTATTACTCTTTGTAACATTCTAAAATTGAATTATTTGCTTTAAATAAATGGTTAAAATCTCATAATTATTTATGACATCTTAATAATTTATAAAAATCTATTTTTTATAAACTATAAAATTTAAAGTGAATAAATTGTCATGGTTATTGTATTTGGAACACTACAATAAATAGGTGATTAAATAAATTTGATTTTTTTTCCAAATTAGACTCAAGCGAGTTAGGGTTTTCAAAATGGTCAAATGTTATAAAGTTTCGGTTGAAAAGGATATAAGAAAATAAAGGGGGTTGTTAGTTATGGAAAAATGGGGACAGGATGTGTCAAGAGGAGAAAATTTTGCCCTAAAACGGGGCTATATAAGTAAAGGTGACCGACCCACCTTTCCCATTGAGTCCCACTGTAAGTACCCACCCCCTAATTGAAACTTCAGCCGCAAGAAGTACTAGAAAGAGTGTGTGCTATATTACAAAAGAGGTAAGCTCTCAATTTCAAAATGTTCATGCTAGCTTAGATCATGCTTATTCATGATGAGAACTAATGCTTAGATGTGATTTTATGTAAAAAGGTTGAACCTTGGTTCTACTAGATGAGGTTATGTGATTACACTTGTGTACTCTAATGAAAGTAAACTTAATATGATGCCATGCATGGTAGAGTTATAAAGTAAAGGCTACGGATGACATCTATTGTATATAAAAAGCAATCGTGGTTATGGATGATTAAGTCTTGCTACTAAGAAAGAAAAGGATCTAAATGAAGTATGCATATCAGGTTGAGCAGGTATGATCAATAAAATTGATAGCTTGACGTGGGAATTAGAGTTACCCAACATTATGAAAACTGACATCCAAGCGTCAATAGATGTAAGTTTATGTTTGATTCTTTGAAAATCAAATATATATTGATATTTATGTTCCGCTGCAAAGAATTTATGTTTATTTGAAGTTTAAGAAAACCCAAGCGTGAGAACTTCTAGAAACAGTGACTTACATACTATGAAAAACCTTCAAGGAAATATGTAAATAGGGGTCTCCAAACGAGTCAGACTACTTTGCAAACTACTTGAGATCGGCTTCAAAAAACCTAAAATTGAACTGAGCTTAAACGAGCTTCAGCCGGAGCTCGGACACATATTATGGCTCGTTTACTAAACAAGCTCGAGCCCACGCTTCAGATATCGAGCTCAAGGCTGAGCTTCGGATATCGAGGTCAAGCCGATTCGCGAACCTAAACAAGCTTTTTGGTTATATTATTTTAACATATTAAATATATTCACATAAATAACATTATTTTTATACCAAGTTCTGATAAATTAAATGAATATATATATGTGTGTGTATATATATATATATATATATATATATATATATATATATATATTATAACTAGTAGAAATGCCCGCGCGTTGCGGCGGGTGACAAATATAAAAAAATATCACACACAAGCTCTTATCTGCTTAAATTATTTCTCATGAGCTCTTATCGGAAAATTGCGTATAGATGGATTGAGATTTGACAAAACATAAAAAAATTTAAAATTAGGGTGAAAAACATAATAAAAACAGAATGCTTTGTCTTATGTCAAATTAAATGATAGAACTTTAATCTTTGAAGACTGTCAAAAGCATGAAGCATCAAGCTCTCAAATTATTATAACTATCAAGGAGTACGGCTTTCTAACTTTGGAAATAACAAACCCCATAGATGAAGCATCAAACGTTCTTACAACAATAAATTAAACAACTTAAGGTCCATAAAGAAAACACAAATTTATAATGCAAAGACAAGATGATATACTCATGCTTATTAGGGATCCAGTACATGTTCACTCTAGAGAGAACAAATAAACCAAAATATAACCATTAAAAATAATAAACTTCTTAGTTACCTAAGATTATTATCTACAGAATCTATCTTGATACCATTAACATGCATTAGAGCTTTTGGATCAATCAATATCTTCACACCCTTGTCCTCAATCAACTCATCAAATTTCTCTTTTTCATCTGCATTTATAAATCAGTTTATGATATTATCTTGAGTTGATAATTGAAAGAAAAATGTGAAGCAATCCAAACATTTTGGCTCTGCTAACAACTGATTACATAAATGGAACCAATATTCTTGAAATCTTGAGTGGTAAAAAGATGGTCATGAGCGCAAATATAAAGAATTTGTAATCAAACATGATTCACTACTGCTATCCAACAGAGTATTACATTTTCATTACCAACATAAACAATCCAAAGACAATTAAACACCAAACCTTTTCTTCGGACTTTTTAGGAAAACTTGATAGACCCATATTGCCATATGCACAGTTTCTTCTTCAGTTCACTGATATATGCCATACAAGTAACAAGTAGCACTAAACAATATCATAAACTCACATCCAAACAACAACAAATTGCAAAATTATAAAGGATTCAACTGTTCAAGAACAAGATACAAATCCTATTTGCTAGATTAATTCTTCATTTGGGAAATTGTTATTTGAATAAGCAATTTGCTTTGCATTTTTAAATCATAATCATAACAAGTAACTAGGGTAGGTCCACATATTGAAGAACCAATCATCTGAGGTTGATGAGAGAATCTGGAAACTGATACAAGCAACATTCTTTCTTCAAGAACAATTGGATAAGATTGAACTTTACAAGAATCAAGTGAAAGAAAAGCTAAGATTCTTTCAGATGCATACTTCACCCTATTAAACTAAACCCCTCCCTTATTTCTGTTAACCATGATCCATTTGGATGGTTAAGAAAACAAATTACCTATGTTAAGTCACGTTAGAAAATAATAATATGACATCATTTTAGTTACATAAAAACTTCAATTTCAGTGTAGAATTTTCTACGCAGCTAACACTCAAGATGGGATTTGACTCTTTTAACACCTTAATAAGATCTTTATGTTCAAATATGAAATGTAGAATCTTTGAGGACTTTCCAACCATATAAAATACACTTTCTTCAGATCTACAGTTGAATTTATAGCATTTTTACAAAACAGGTCAGACACTTTGTTTTTCCCTATCAGCTTTTTGCGGGATTTCTTGTAACCTACAAAAAATAACCTATTTTGACCCATTTAACAATCAAATCAAGTTTTAATGTTCATATATAAAATGTAGTATACTCAGAGGGCTTTCCATACATATAAAGCTCTTCTACACCGGACGTTTCTATGATTTTACACAGCTTTTAGAAACATGGCAGTAACATAATTATTTATTAATAAGCTTTGTTTATTCAAGTTGGATTCAAAACCCATCCTTACACCTTATCTATGGTTATAAGTCAAAAAAAGATTTTAACATTTTAGGCACCCTATGATGAAAGCTTTGACCCCGTAACTAAGACTAACATGATTAAACCTTTAAAGTAACACAATTATATATATTCTTAAGCATTAGTTATTCATTTGCATGCATATTTAACACAAAATTAATTTTGAAGGACTTAATCCACCAACCTATTAACAAGGTAATCACCATTTGATCATGAATTGAGCCAACATTGTATTAATTAATCATCAATTAGTAAGTTTTTGTGAAGAAAATCAACATATTATCAACTTGTATCATTCTAGACCTTAGCATCCCAAATTCACGAATTGTATAGGGATTTGGAATAGAAATATATACCTTAGTTGTAGAATCAATGTTAATTTTTGATTTATTAAATAATCTCAGTACACATATAATAAGACTTTATGGTACTAAGATTCTCTTGTTTGCTTTATCTATAACGAGTGTCCTGCAAGGGAAAGAAAAAACATGATTTGTATTTATACAACAAAACTCTAAATATCATAACTACAAAGTTTAAAATGGAGTAACAACTTAAATATCTTAAAGAGCATGTAAGGGTTAAATGTTTTTTAATCTAGTTCAAAACTTGAAACCAAAGATTCTATGCTCAAACGTTCTTGATATGCACCTACACTTTGAGAGATCGAAGTGGGTAATACAATTCATCATCCACAAATTCCAACTACTTTAGAACAGTTCATCAAGCTGCATGTAATCACTATAGAAATGTTAATAAAAAACATTATAAAATAAAATAATACATGAATCGGTGCACCTGGCCTTTGCTTTATGGATATATGTTGATGTTGAAATTACATTGCCAAAACCCTAAGTTACTGTAAAATTTGGAGAAATTGTGAAACTTGTAATCCAATTTCAAGTTTCAAAGCAAAAGTATGGTACTGGGAGTGGGACTGGGGTGTGTCAAAGTTGCTTCTTAAACGGAGGAGATGACTCGGGGCGGATGGGTTATAGGGAGGGATGTTAGTCTTTAATTCAATGTATATGTGGAATAGAATGAGATACATGTAACAGACGTCGGCATTAAAGGAGGAAGGATACACATGACAGCAGATGCAATGAAGGTGAAATTATGAGGCCATTCTGATATGATGATGATGATCTCAATTAAGAGAAGGACGCTTGATCTATTCTCGACGTATGGGGAAATTACGCCGGACCAGTGCCTTAGAACCGCTAATTAAATGGGCAATGGTAGGGTTTCTGTTTCGATTGAATGCCCTGCCTTTGAATCACGATTAAATGCGATTGAATGTGATATTCAATGTGACATGAATGCAACTGTCAATGGATTCGGAGAAGGAAACGCCTGTGGTAATGGTGGTAGGGAGAAGGAAACGCCTTCAAAACCGAAGGTGAAACGAACAACCGGCGGGGAGCGGCCGATGATTGGAATGGATGGGAGGGGTAGGGAAGGGGCGCGTCTTACGAGAATGTGGAAATTATAATATTACCCATCATATATGTATTATATAGTAGTTAAGATAAAGTCTGATTATAAATAATATAAAAGTAATTAAAAAATAAAAAAAACTTATAACTTAAAAATAAACAGGCCTAGTACGAGATGAACTCGAGCTTGAAAATTTTCTAACAATCCGAGCTTGAGCTTTCTAAGGTTAAAAAGAGCCAAGCTCGAGCCTTAGCGAGCTCGTGCGCAACTTGGCTTGTTTACACCCTTAGCTGTAAAGAAATCGAACAGAACCGAACGAAGCCTTATTCATGTGCCTTCATTAAGAATTGAAAGGATTTACGAACATTCACGAATGATTACCAAACGAAAATTCTTGTTCATTTTCCTTCATCATGGAATTGAACTTGTTTGTGAATGGTTCTAGGACACATAACCGAACGGTTTATGAACAAAAGCCGAACAATTTACCAACATAAATGACCATACATTATTTAAAAGTTAACTGATTGATATAATGATCATATACATGAATATGAACAAACATATTACTAAATGCCTAAGCATATAAACAATTATAAAGTATAGACGTTAGGTTGATTAAAAAATAAAAATTCTAAAATATATAAAATTAGGTAGATTAATTAAATATAAAATATATAAATTATTTATTTAATTAATAAACTTGAACAAATATAAACAAACAAATATAATCAAATGTAAACAAACATAACGAATGTAAACAAATATATTATCAAAAATTCACGAATACAAATGAATGAATACGAACTCTGTTCATATTTGTTTGTTTAAGTAATTGATCAAATTTATTGTACATGTTCATTCATTAACTAAATGAATGAATGTAAACGAACTTATTTTTGAAAAGTTCAAAAATATATGTACATATATACGCATCACATTTGCATGGGAGTGAGAGAAATCACCACCGCCACTAGAATTATCCATATATGAAAAAAGAAGTTTGAAAAATAGTGAGTTTTGGTGGTTTTGCATTTGGCAACTGAAGTTTATGTTTTGCAATTCTCTCCCTATGAGTGTAAATATATATAAGGTGATGTGTTTTGTTTAGAGAGAAAGAGGGTTTTCGGTGAAGGGGGGCACCTCTTCTTGCTACCGCCGTGAAGAGCCGCCGGCTGCCGCCCATGAATCGACGAGCTTTGTTGGCAGATCTATGTTTCTCATCTGGGGCTAAACACTGTCAGTTTGGGGTATTTTGTAGGGTTTGTGGTCTCCGACTGAAAGGGCGTTGGGGGTTACTGGCAGCTGGAGGCGGTAGGCTCTTCTGCGTTTCCGGTTGCCGCCTTCACAGCGCCGGCTTGCTTGGTCTGTTGGCTGCGTTGGTGGTTTCTTGGTTCCCATCGCCACCCGATCTGAACATGCACAGACTTTCTTGGTGATAAAGGTAGGGATCGGGTTACGGTCGATGGTGTTTCGTGGCTGAGCGTCACCGGCGACCGAATTAGGCCGGTTTTCCCTGGTGTCGATGATGTAAACGATTGTGTGGTGCCTATGGGATTCTTATTTCGGTCCGGAGGCCTCTAGGTTTTCAAAGGGTATGCGACGGTGTTCTTACCAACGGTGGCGGCGGTCGCCCACTAGGGTTTCTTGATCTGGTGGTCTGCAGTCCATAATGTTGTTGTCCGGTTGTTGTTCTTCGGTTTATCTGGGCATCTCTACACCTTACCATTGTCACCGGCGGTGGCTCACTACCTCCGTGAGGTTAATGGTAGGGCGGTGACGTTACTGATGGTGATCTGATCGATCATCTGAAATTAATTCTGGTTAGGTATATTGTGATGTCGATGACGACGAGTTGTTGCTCATCCGAGATTGGCTATGTTTGGGTATGTTTGTTTTGGTGTTTGTTGCAGTCATGGCTATGATTGGAGTGCAACCGTGTGGTTGCAACGGCTTGGCGACCGTTTACGGGACGCAACCACAACCAACTGTCGGTTCTAAGCCCGATTCTGGTTGTTTCATTACCGTTGAAATTGACTTCTTGTATAAACATGGGTGACGGGCGATGACGATAGAAGAATGGTCTTTGACATTGTTGTTTTGACATGGTAAACTGTTAATTTGCAGCCACAACAAACTGGTATTTCCGAGCCTTTCTTCGTGTTCTTTAAGTGTCGATTCAACCCAGCCGCGAAGCGCGGGGGAAAAACAACTACTTTAGATCACAAGAGTATGTTTACTTATAAAATTGCACGTATTTAAAATTATTTTTAATTCTATATTAACTTTAACTTATGGGGCAAATTAAATTTATATATTAGCTTACAGTATGTAACTTTTTTCATTTACTATATGGAATACAGGCATGTGTATATTAAAATTTTATTTAGTAAGTAATATTTTTTGAATTAATAAATATTATCGGTATTAAAAATCAAAAGAATAAATTGAGAAATAATAGATTAATGCTATAACGATCTTTCATTTGTCAATTAAAATTTTAAATTTTTAATAATGAAATATTAATTGAGAAATAAAAAATTGGTATAACATTATGTTGTTAACATAGGTTGTAGGATAAATTGAAAGATGGAGAGTGGTGATTTGACGCTAAAGATGGAGAAAGATAATAATTGTTGTTATTCATCGTTGATTGTAACGTAATTATATATTGATAATAAGTGTGCATGTATTTCTAATTCTAATTTCGAATCGAAAACCACAAATTTATAATTCGATTCGAATTTAATAATTAGATTTTCGAATCAAACCGAATTCCAATTTGAAATTACAAATCGAATTTTGAATGGTTGATTTTTTACTCTAATTGAATTTTGAGTTTTTTAAATCCGATTCGTATATTGAACTACCCTAATCTTAAGATATAAGATACACATACTAATTGTATAAATTTTAATAACTTTTGTTGATTTAAAAGGTTAAAATTAATAAAGCAAAATTAGATAAGCTTCTAAAATGTATTCTATGTAAATAATATTGAGGGAAAAAACAAAATTAAAATAACCTTCACATATAAAACTATAATTTTATTATTATTTATAATTTAATAATTTGCTGCTGTGATCATGAGGATTAGAGTACCTAAAACAACGGTCTTAATTTTCACTTCCGAAACTATGGTTAATCGATGTTTTACCTAGGTATAATATGTTCTACGAGTATTCTAAGATAAAATGTAAAATAAGCCCTATACTATTATTAAAACATAGACCAAGGGTAAAAAATCGACTTATCATTTTCCAGAATGAATAAAACTAAGACAAATATTTTTAGGTTCTCTCATCTCATTATTAAAGCAGCAAAGCTTTAAATAACAATAATAATAAATTAATAATAAAAAAAACAATATCTTTTAACAATTAAGGATTCTGTAAATACCTTTTGACCTCTCTGGTAAGCCACTTCAAGGATGTTGTAAACTCATTATGATAATCAAGAAACCCTATAACTTTTAGTTTCTACTCGGTATAAGTTTGTTAACTCTCTTATTTTGAGAAGTTTTAGTTAAGAGTTGGGATATGCTACAAAGCCAACATTTCCTAAAAAGGGTGAGAAGTAATACTGGCCGTTGGATCAATTAATTAAAATAGATCAATGGTTCAAAAAAATGCGGTGGCAAACTCGTAAATAAGTGGAAAACTGCTAACAGGTGGAGGGACAAAAAAGTAATTTGACACGATAAACCGTCTCCGACGAAAACGTCTTATCAATTCGCCAAACTCGAAAACCATCTCCGACGAAAACTTCGATCATCGCCTTTTCAATTCGCCAACCTCCAAAACCATCTCCGACGAAAACCTCAAACGTAAGAATGGATCCCGTACCGTCGAAAACGTCTTCAAAGTCTATTGAACATTCGGCAACCTCGAAAACCACAAGCATAAACTCAGAAACACTAAGAATAACTCCAATCGAAGAGCAAGCACAAACACGTAAAACCTAATCAAGCATTATTGTGTCAAATATAACTATGCATTGTGTCATGATCTAGGGGTTTCATTGTGGAATTTCAACCGAGCATTATTGTGTCAAAAATCTTTGAAGGTTCATTGTGTCATGGTTTGGGAAGGTTCATTGTGTCATGGTTTGAGGATTCATTGTGTCATGATTCCTACTTATAATGTCTTTGTGAAGGTTCATTGTATCATCATTGGGGGTTCATTGTGTCATGGTTTGGGGATTCATTATGTCATGATTCCTGCTAATAATGTCTTTGTGAAGGTTCATTGTGTCATGATTGGGGATTCATTGTGTCATGGTTTGGGGATTCATTGTGTTATGATTCCTGCTTATAATGTGTTTGTGAAGGTTCACTGTGTCATGATTGGGGTTTCATTATGTCATGCTTTGGGGATTTATTGTGTCATAATTCCTGCTAATAATGTCTTTATGAAGGTTCATTGTGTCATTGTTTGGGAAGGTTCATTGTGTCATGGTTTGGGGATTCATTGTGTCATGATTCCGCTAATAATGTCTTTGTGAAGGTTCATTGTGTCATGATTGGGGATTCACTGTGTCATGGTTTGGGGATTCATTGTGTCATGATTCCTGCTAATAATGAGTTTATGAAGATTCACTGTGTCATGATTGGGGGTTCATTGTGTCATGCTTTAGAGATTCATTGTGTCATGATTCCTGCTAATAATGTCTTTGTGAAGGTTCATTGTGTCATGATTGGGGATTCATTGTGTCATGGTTTGGGGATTCATTGTGTCATGGTTTGGGGATTCATTGTGTCATGATTCCTGCTAATAATGTCTTTGTGAAGGTTCACTGTGTCATGATTGGGGATTCATTGTGTCATGCTGTAAGGCCCACCTTTCTTAGGGGGGACCTCACAATTGGTCATTCATAGCTTAACATTGGTTTAAGACAATCATTTACTCATATATATATATATATATATATATATATATATATATATATATATATATATATATTGCAGCGGAAAATACCGTAATTTAAATTCATTACAAATAAAATATAAACATTGTCTTTAATTCTCAAAACTATTTAAGAGTCCTTTATTTAGCTTTTCTTCTTCAGGGATGCTAGTCTTCTAGTGCCAAGAAGCTTCAGTCCTATGCCTCTATTCCATAGCTCTAACTCTTACCTATCAACTGATATGCATACAAAAGTCAGCTTCGCTGAGTGAATTCTAGGTTTACTTTGCTAAATAACTTTCGTAAGAGACATTAGCTTTATCAGTTGAAAATAATCATTGTGTATCAAAATATAAGTACACACAGGCTATCACTTTATCAGTACTTTATCATTTATTGTTATTTATTACTCTTCTTTATCCGTCAATTCTCTGTCACTATCGGTGCCTAGGCTTGCCTAGGACTTTACCGACATGCCAATTAAAGACTTACTGTCGCACCCGATCAGGCCATTATTGTCATGCCAATTTAGGACTTACTGACCTGCCTGTTCGAGCATACTTTATCACTTTATCACTGGTGAGGGTACAACGAATGCAACCCTCCTTTATCAATTGCTTGCAAGACTTTACTTTATCACTTTATCAAGGTACATGTTATGGGCCTCATAACCTTTCTTTAAGTTTCACTGTCATGTTTAAGTTATACATAATATAACACAACACAATACAAGGCAATTCATTAGAAAACCCCATTTTCCATATAGGATAGTGTATAAAACTTCACTTTAAAAGAACTGATAATAAAGGTAAGTATTTAGTATGCACACCGCCCCAAAACATTTAAAACATGTATAAAATGGGGGATCTAGAACTCACCTGAACTTCTCCAATAGCTTAAATTTTAAGCCACTTAAGCTATAGCCTGAATACTCTAGCTGCACGAGAGTTAATATGCAAAAACGTCATTTTCTTCATAGTTTCGCCTACAGTTTCGCTGGTAGTTTCGCTGCCAGTTTCGCTACCAGTTTCACTGGGCAACACTTCTGCTAGTTTCGCTAGACAGATTTGCTGTCTTGAGCGCCCAACTTTCGTTGGAATTTCCTAGTTTCGCTGTAGCGAAACTGTAGTTTCGCTGGAATCCCTTTAGATTCGCTGAATGAATTTAACAGTTTCGCTGGATAAGGCTTAGTTTCGCTGGATCGGGGCCTAGTTTCGCTGGATGAACAGAAATTAAGAACCAACCCGTTTTTAACCCAAAATCTTAACTTTTTACGTCCAAATCCTTGGTTTACCTTCCATGAAACCAAATCTAAGCTTTTTACACGTTTTCATACGTAAAAATTTGACCTTTATGTGTTTCTTTGAACTTTTCAAAACCCCAAAACCCTAGAATCCGGGTTTGATCTACAGAAGGTCTTAGAGGTCAATTCTTACCTTGTTTTGTTGCTATTTCCTTAGTTTTTGATGCTCCAAACACCCAGCTCTTCAATCCTTCAATCTTCCAAGCTCAAATCTTGAGTTCTTCCCACTTTCTCTCTCTACTTTCTCTCTCTACGAAATTGGTAGCTAGGGTTGGAAATGCTGAAGATGGAGCTGTTCATGCATTGTTTAAGGGCTGATTAGGGCCCTTAAACCCATGAAGCCTAGCCCATTAAGGCTAATTTTATCCATAGCCCACTAATTTACCCCTTTATTTCTTAAATTAACCCTTAAAAGCCCATTATTATTAAATGGCTTGTTTTGGGAAATTTCGGGGCGTTACAAGTCTCCCCCTTATTTAGGTTTCGTCCTCGAAACCTGCCTTGTCGTTAAACAGATCGGGGTATTGTCGTCTCATTTCCTCCTCGGATTCCCAGGTGGCATCTGACCCCTTTCGATGTTTCCATTGCACCTTGACTTGCTTGACTATTTTATTTCTCAATCGTTTCTCCTTCCGGTCCAGTATAGCCACTGGTTGCTCAACATAGTTCAACTTTTCGTCCACTTCGATGCCATCTAGAGGCACGACTGTCTCACCTGGTGCTAGACATTTTCTTAGATGCGACACATGAAATGTAGGGTGAATCCCACTTAGTTCTTGGTCTAGCCTGTAAGCTACATCCCCAACTCATGCTAGTACCTTAAATGGTCCGATAAACCTGGGACTCAGTTTCCCCCTCTTCCTAAATCGGATAATCCCTTTCCATGGCGACACTTTTAACATTACCCTGTCACCCACGCTAAATTCTATTGGTCTCCTTCTTCTGTCGGCGTATGACTTCTGTCTATCCTTTGCAGCCTTCATATACGCCTTGATATTCTCCAACTTTTCCGTGGTGGCTTCCATGACTTCCAAGCTCCCTAGTTCCTTCTGACCGACATCACCCCAACAAATAGGAGTTCTGCACCGTCGACCGTACAATAACTCGTATGGGGGCATTTTAATACTAGCGTGGTAGCTGTTGTTATAGGAGAACTCTGCTAGTGGCAAATGATCATCCCAGTTACCACCGAATTCGATAATGCATGCCCGAAGCATATCTTCTAGTGTATGGATCGTTCTTTTTGATTGCCCATCGGTCTGTGGGTGGTATGCGGTACTAACGTGCAACCTCGTACCCATTTCTTCATTGAACTTTTTCCAAAACTTTAAGGTGAACCGCGTATCTCTATCTGAAACAATCGATACAGGCATACCATGCCGCACCACAATTTCTCGGATAAATAGTTCAGCAAGTTTTTCTGAACTAATTGCTTCCTTGATTGGCAGGAAATGCGCACTCTTAGTCATTCTATCAACTATCACCCATATCGCGTCGCGGCCTTTTGTCGTGCGCGGTAATTTAGTGATGAAGTCCATGGTAACATGTTCCCACTTCCATTCTGGTACTTCTAATGGCTGAACATAACCATAAGGTCTTTGGTGCTCAGCCTTCACCTGTAGGCACGTGAGGCATTTATTTACATACGTAACCACATCTCTCTTCATCCCAGGCCACCAATAATCTTTCTTCAAATCGTGGTACATCTTGTTTGCGCCTGGGTGTATTGAGTAGCGGGTCTTGTGCGCTTCATCCATAATCTTTTCCCGTAAGTCACCATGCTTCGGAACCCATATCCTGCCATGGAAGGTCTTAACACCCAAGGTGTTCTCTACCAATTCATCCACTTTTCCCACCATCCTTTCCTTATTGATTTGCTGCTCTTTTAAAGCATCCATTTGAGCTTTGCTTATCATCCTCATAACATCTGGGGTCACTATTAGTTGGCACGCCTTCACCCGGATCGGTTCATATCCTTCCTTTCGGCTCAGGGCATTGGCTACCACGTTCGCCTTACCCGGGTGATAATGGATTTCACAGTCGTAATCCTTTATCACTCCAACCACCTCCTCTGTCCCATATTTAGGTCCTTCTGCTCAAAGAAATATTTCAGACTTTTGTGGTCGGTAAATATGGCGCACTTAGTTCCATACAAATAGTGTCTCCAGATCTTCAATGCGAACACTACTGCGGTAAGTTCCAAATCGTGAACCGGGTAGTTAACCTCCGTGTCCTTTAACTGTCTGGATGCGTAAGCTATAACCTTTCCTCTTTGCATCAACACACAGCCTAACCCGCAGTAAGAAGCATCGAGTATACCGTTAGGTCTTCATCTCCCTCCGGTAGGGTTAGCACAGGAGCTCTGGTTAGTCTATTCTTCAACTCCTGAAACGCATCTTCTTGTTTCCTTCCCCAATCGAACACCACATTCTTCCTCGTTAACCTTGTTAACGGGGAAGCTATCTTTGAGAAGTCTTTGATGAACCTCCTATAGTAGCCAGCCAATTCTAAGAAACTACGGATTTCGGATGGCGTCCTCGGGGAATTCCATTGCGTAACTGCCTCGACTTTTGCTGGATCAACCATAACTCCCTCGGAATTTATAATGTGCCCTAAAAACTGCACCTCCCGTAGCCAGAAGGCACATTTAGAGAACTTCGTATATAGTTTCTCCCTTCGTAAAGTTTCTAACACCTCCTTGATATGACAAGCGTGGTCTCCCTCATTCTTTGAGTATATCAAAATGTCGTCAATAAAGACTATCACTGATCTATCCAACATCGGGCGACACACGCGATTCATCAAGTCCATGAATGCCGCAGGAGCATTGGTTAGCCCGAAAGACATAACCAGAAACTCATAGTGGCCATAGCGCGTTCGGAAAGCCGTCTTTGGGATATCTTGCTCCCTTACCTTCAGTTGGTGATATCCGGATCGGAGATCTATTCAGGAGAACCAGCTTGCCCCTTGCAACTGATCAAACAGATCGTCTATCCGGGGTAGAGTGTATCGATTCTTCACAGTCAGCTTATTCAACTCCCTGTAATCTATACACATCCTCATGCTGCCATCCTTCTTCTTCATAAACAGCACTGGAGCGCCCCATGAAGAAATGCTGGGCCTAATGAATCCTTTGTCAAGGAGTTCTTGCAATTGTGACATGAGCTCCTTCATCTCGGAGGGAGCTAGGCGGTAGGGTGCTTTGGCAATGGTTGGGCTCCTGACAGCAAGTCAATCTGAAAGTCTATCTCTCTATCCGGTGGTACTCCGGGCAGATCCTCCGGGAATACGTCAGGAAAGTCCCGCACCACTGGTACATCGGACAACTCCTTCGCTTTGTCTTTAACATCCTTGATATACGCTAGATAAGCTCCGCACCCTCGCCTCATACATTTCTCCGCCTTGATCATGGAAATGATCCTTAGAACCTTACAGTCGTTATCACCATAGATCATAACCGGACTACCATCTGGAGCCGTCAATTGGATCATCTTTCGCTGGCATACTATGTTAGCATCATGGGTAGCTAACCAATCCATCCCTAATACGACATCGAAACCTCCTAAGGGCATGGCAAACAATTGTGCGGGAAAGTAATGACCTCCTAGTTTAATGTGGCAATCCTCTATCACTCTGACTATTCTAATGGACTTACCATCGGCTGTCTCTACTTCGAAGGCATCATCTACTTCCTTAGTTTAGGCATCTAGTGTAGCACAGAAGGATACAGATACAAAACTCTTACTGGCACCACTATCAAATAATATGGAGGCACAGACATCATTGACAAGGAACGTACCTGACACTACGTCCGGGTCTTTCCTTGCTTCCTTCTTGCTCATGGTGAAAGCCCTTGCCCTGACCTTGGACTTTCCATCCTCCCCCTTGTCATTATCCCCGCTTGTTCCCGAGCCTCCCGGCTTAGTTTTCTTGCAATCACTGCTGCGGTGCCCCGACTCGTGGCTGTTGAAGCACTTGTCCACTTTCGGGCACTCTCTCGCCAGGTGACTAGTTTTCCCACACCGGTAGCACCCAAGGCTGCCCATTCGGCATTCTCCGGGATGCCTCCTCCCGCACTTCCCACATTCCTTGACTCCTTCAACCCCCTTCACAATCGCTTGTTTTGCATCCACTCTTGCTTTCTTGTTTCCCGGTTGGTAGTTACCGCTTCCATACGTCTTCCCATTATTATTCCACACTTTCCTCCTCTCACCCACTGTCACAGGCATGCGGTGATCGTACAACCTTCCACTGAGGTCCACTGCCGATCTGAAGGTACCAGGTCGGGCAGTGACCGTGTCCCTACGAATGTCCAGTGGCAACCCTTGTATGTACCTCTTGATCCTCTTGGATTTAGGAGTCACCAAGTCAGGCACCAGACGTGCCATTTCATTAAATTTCATGGTGTATTCCTGATGCGTCATGTTTCCAGCCTCCAGACTCACAAACTCTTGTTCAATCTTGTCAAGCTCCCTTTCCGGGTAGTACTCCTCTATCACCAACCTTTTCATCTCCGGCCACTTCATCCTCTCAATAGCCTCCTCTCCGTAAGACTCAGCAATGTTATCCCACCAACACAGTGCTGGATCAAAAAAGGAATGGAAAGCAAACTTCACCTTTTGGTTTTCACGGCACTCACTGATCTTCAGTACGGCCTCCATTTCCCTGATCCAACGCTGGGCAGTGGCAGCATTACCAGTGCCATCAAATGTTGGGGGCTTACACCTCTGAAAATCCCCGTAACTGCACCCCTTCGCCCTCTCTTCCACCTCAGGACCATCATGGTTACCCAGACGATCTCCCTCGTCGCTCAACTCCTCAGTCTTGACCGCCCCTTTCTTATCAACTTTTTCTAAAGCCGTACTCTTCTTACTGTCGCCCTTAACCTGCTCCACAAATTCCGCAAGCAGAGCGGGCATCACTCCAGACAGGACCTGGTGCACCTCTTGGGCAATAGCTTCCTTTACTGTTTCCTTCAGTTTTGCTTGGTTAGTGGTAGGCCCCTCGGCTCCCGTTTCTAACTCAACCTCCTCCTCCTTAACTGGTTCGTCAACCGGCTTTCTGGTTGACCCTTTTGTTGGCTTCACAGTTGCACTTCCAGTTTCTTTTGCCTTAGTCGGGGGCCTTCCCCTAGTGCTTCTCCGGGTGACCATGGTTGGAACTGCTTTCTTTGGTGCCATTCTTTCTACTTCCTATAAGATTCAGAATGTTAATATGGTCTTTCAAGGCAAGTTCAGTTCACGACAAGTTTTGCAAATTTTTAATAACAGTGGCCAGTTGTGATTAACTACTTACAGAACTTCTCGTGCCATAAACTTTTCTATCCCGAACCACACTAACACTAGAACCTACTATACCTATTCTATGCACGTATAAGTCACATAAATTCAGATAGGTGTCACAGATAACATTACCATACTCTACCTCGGCTCTAACTTAAATAAGAAGGCACTACCCACTAGAATAATACCTATAGCATATTTTGTTACCTCTTGGCATGGAGCTTCTTGGAATGGCATCCTTGACACTTGGTCCCATTATCTGTTTAAGTTTAGGTTTATAAAATAATTTTCCCAAATCTCTTAAACATTGGCTCTGATACCAACTTATAAGGCCCACCTTTCTTAGGGGGACCTCACAGTTGGTCATTCACAGCTTAACATTGGTTTAAGACAATCATTTACTCATATATGTATAAATATATATATATATATATATATATATATATATATATATATATATTGCAGCGGAAAATACCGTAATTTAAATTCATTACAAATAAAATATAAACATTGTCTTTAATTCTCAAAACTATTTAAGAGTCCTTTGTTTAGCTTTTCTTCTTCAGAGATGCCAGTCTTCTAGTGCCAAGAAGCTTCAGTCCCATGCCTCTATTCCATAGCTCTAACTCTTACCTGTCAACTGATATACATACAAAAGTCAGCTTCGCTGAGTGAATTCTAGGTTTACTTTGCTAAATAACTTTCGTAAGAGACATTAGCTTTATCAGTTGAAAATAATCATTGTGTATTAAAATATAAGTACACACAGGCTATCACTTTATCAGTACTTTATCATTTATTGTTATTTATTACTCTTCTTTATCCGTCAATTCTCTGTCACTATCGGTGCCTATGCTCGCCTAGGACTTTACCGACATGCCAATTAAGGACTTACTGTCGTACCCGATCAGGCCATTATTGTCATGCCAATTTAGGACTTACTGACCTGCCTGTTCGAGCATACTTTATCACTTTATCACTGGTGAGGGTACAACGAATGTAACCCTCCTTTATCAATTGCTTGGAAGACTTTACTTTATCACTTTATCAAGGTACATGTTATGGGCCTCATAACCTTTCTTTAAGTTTCACTGTCATGTTTAAGTTATACATAATATAACACAACACAATACAAGGCAATTCATTAGAAAACCCCATTTTCCATATAGGATAGTGTATAAAACTTCACTTTAAAAGAACTGATAATAAAGGTAAGTATTTACTATGCACACCGCCCCAAAACATTTAAAACATGTATAAAACGGGGGGATCTAGAACTCACCTGAACTTCTCCAATAGCTTAAATTCTAAGCCAAATAAGTTATAGCCTGAATACTCTAGCTGCACGAGAGTTAATATGCAAAAACGTCATTTTCTTCATAGTTTCGCCTACAGTTTCGCTGGTAGTTTCGCTGCCAGCTTCGCTGCCAGTTTCGCTGCCAGTTTCGCTACCAGTTTCGCTGGGCTGCACTTCTGCTAGTTTCGCTAGACAGATTCGCTTCCTTGAGCGCCCAACTTTCGTCGGAATTTCCTAGTTTCGCAATGTCTATAGGTCAGCCTAGTACTTAGCGAACTTATCAGCGAAACTGTAGTTTTGCTGTAGCGAAACTGTAGTTTCGCTGGAATCCCTTTAGATTCACAGAATGAATTTAACAGTTTCGCTGGATAAAGGCTTAGTTTCGCTGGATCGGGGCCTAGTTTCGCTGGATGAACAGAAATTAAGAACCAGCCCGTTTTTAACCCAAAATCTTAACTTTTTACGTTCAAATCCTTGGTTTACCTTCCATGAAACCAAATCTATGCTTTTTACACGTTTTCATACGTAAAAATTTGACCTTTATGTGTTTCTTTGAACTTTTCAAAACCCCAAAACCCTAGAATTCGGGTTTGATCTACAGAAGGTCTTAGAGGTCGATTCTTACCTTGTTTTGTTGCTATTTCCTTAGTTTTTGATACTCCAAACACCCAGCTCTTCAATCCTTCAATCTTCCAAGCTCAAATCTTGAGTTCTTCCTACTTTCTCTCTCTACTTTCTCTCTCTACGAAATTGGTGGCTAGGGTTGGAAATGCTGAAGATGGAGCTGTTCATGCATTGTTTAAGGGCTTATTAGGGCCCTTAAACCCATCAAGCCTAGCCCATTAAGGCTAATTTTATCCATAGCCCACTAATTTACCCCTTTATTTCTTAAATTAACCCTTAAAAGCCCATTATTATTAAATTGCTTGTTTTGGGAAATTTCGGGGCGTTACACATGCTTTGGGGATTCATTGTGTCATGATTCCTGCTGATAATGTCTTTATGAAGGTTCACTGTGTCACGATTGGGGATTCATTGTGTCACGGTTTGGGGATTCATTGTGTCATGATTCCTGCTAATAATGTCTTTGTGAAGGTTCACTGTGTCATGATTGGGGGTTCATTGTGTCATGATTTGGGGATTCATTGTGTCATGATTCCTGCTAATAATGTCTTTGTGAAGGTTCGCTGTGTCATGATTGGGGGTTCATTGTGTGATGGTTTGGGGATTCATTGTGTCATGATTCCTACTAATAATGTCTTTGTGATGGTTCATTGTGTCATGATTGAGGGTTCATTGTGTCATGGTTTAGGGATTCATTGTGTCATGATTCCTGCTAATAATGTCTTTGTGAAGGTTCATTGTGTCATGATTAGGGGTTCATTGTGTCATGGTTTGGGGATTCATTGTGTCATGATTCCTGCTAATAATGTCTTTATGAAGGTTCAATGTGTCATGATTGGGGGTTCATTGTCTCATGGTTTGGGGATTCATTGTGTCATGATTCCTGCTAATAATGTCTTTGTGAAAGTTCACTGTGTCATGATTGGGAGTTCATTGTGTCATGGTTTGGGGATTCATTGTGTCATGATTCCTGCTAATAATGTCTTTGTGAAGGTTCACTGTGTCATGATTGGGGGTTCATTGTGTCATGGTTTGGGGATTTATTATGTCATGATTCCTGCTAATAATGTCTTTGGGGATTCATTGTGTCATGATTGGGGGTGTTTCAACCGAGCATAGTTTGGGATTCATTGTGTCATGAAAACATGCTAATAATGTTTCATTGTGTTATGGTTTGGGAAATCATTGTGTCATGATTTGGGATCCATTATGTCATGATTTGGGATCCATTGGGTCATGATTAAGGATTCATTGTGTCATGATTGGGGGTATCAACCGAGCATGATTGTGTCAAAATCTATATTTGTGTCATGTCTTTGTGAAGGTTAATTGTGTCATGATTGGGGATTCATTGTGTCATAGTTTGGGATTCATTGTGTCATGAAAACTGCTAATAATGTGTCTTTGTGAAGGTCCAAGACGTAAAAGTAAAAGTGAAAGAATAGCAAAGAAGTATTTCACTAAATCCAAAAATGACAAGTTAAACCCCTTAATCGTTGATAGTCCTGAAGATGATTCTGAAAGTTAGTGTCTACCATAATTCTTCTATTAAAAACTTACTTCCTTTATTAAGTTATATGATATGTTGTGTCATTCATTGTTTTGTAGATGTGCAAGATAGCATGTTGTTAAAAGATTTTGTGGTTGATATTTGGGACAAAAAACAATCTGAAAGAGAAAAGGCATTAAGCAAGAGAAAATCAACCACTGATCATGTAAGAAAAGACAAACGAATCAAGGTTGCTAAAGACACAACAAAAGCAAAATTTTATCCGTACAATGGACAAAAAGTAAACTTGAGATGTTCAGTCAACAACCTCATCGGTTTTCTGGGACAATTAACAAAAAAACAGAAAAAGGTTGTTAAAGCTATGGGGTTTGGACAAACTCTACTCTTAAACTTACACACCATTCCAACATCTTTTGGATATTGGCTTTTGAAAAACTACGATGCCAAAACATGTATATTCACAACGGCAAACATCAATTTCAACTAGCACCAGATTTAATCCATGAAGTATTTGGATTACCTATTGGTGGTGTAAAAGTGGATGAACAAGCTAAGCCTAATGCTAATGATCCAGTAATAAAAGAGTGGAGAAGTCAGTTTGGAGAATCTGGGGATCTTCATCAGAAATTTTGTTGAGCATGTATCTAATAGAAAAAATGACACAAGCAGAATGTTTCAACTAAATTTTATGGTAATTTTTTTCACTGTGTTGGGAGAGGCTATGAAAAGCAACACAGTCAACCAAAGATTTTTACCGTCATTAACAAAAGAAACCCAAATTCAAGAGGTGGATTGGTGTGATTACATATTCAACTGCTTGAACAAGTAGAAACAAATATGGGAAGCTGATGAAAAGGGCTTATTCTGTGGTCCTCTTTTGGTGCTTGCGGTAAGAGTATATTGTCTCTGAAATTAATATTACCAAATTGAATATGGCACAATGGAATATGACACAATTACTGTTATTATTAATTGCAGATTTTATATGCTTATGAGTTTGAGATTGTGAAGAGTTCATCTTCAATAAGCCTTGAAGTGTTTAATTTTGAAATGTTTTTGGATATTGAAAGAAGACTTGATGACACAATGCCTGTGGACGACACAATTTCTGAACAAGACACAATGACATTGGAAAAGAAAACTCAAAGGAAGGAGAAACCAAGCCTGAAAGTCAAAATCAAGAAAAGTATGTATTTACATATGACACAATGATCATTGTATCATTGTGTCAAATCCTATTGTGTCATTCTATTTAAATATTGTGTCATAATAATTTATATTAATTCTCATTTTGACTAGGTGTGGAAAAGTAAGGGAAGATGATGTTGGACAAAATGTTGTGGATATGATGGCTGAAACAGAAGAGGTATGATGTTTAATTATTATAATACGCTCTCAATAATTTACTTGAAAGATCATCAACAGTTATTGTTTATACAACAGGAAAGGGTAAAAGAGATTGAAAAAGAGCTCGAGCTGTTTGATGACCATGTAATGTGGGTAATGTCATTCTTAGAAAAGTCAATCAAAGATTTCCCTGGAAGCACAACAATTCAAAAAAAACAATAAGAATGGGAATGTTTGATGAACTCATATAAACCAAAATCAAAGAATGACACAATTGAAGCTGAAGTTGAAGGAGCTGGAGAGGCAGTTGAATCTGGAGCTGCAGCTGGAGAGGCAGTTGAATCTGGAGCTGTAGAGTTAAGAGGTTTAGAGATAGGAGCTTGTTTAGAACGGAAGGAGAAAGATGACACAATGGCAAAGGTTGACACAATGGTAAAGGATGATACAATGAATGTGAATGACACAATCGCAAAGGATGATACAATGGCAAAGGATGACACAATGGTTGAATGTCAATAGCAAACAACCATTGACATATTGAAAATTGTTACAAATTTGAATACAGAGATTAGACAGAATGAGAGTGACACAATGGGAATTGCTGATGACACAATGAATGATGATGACTTTGATAGACCAAACTTTTGTCTATTGTCTCCAACACAAGAAGAAGATAATGTTAACAAAGAATGCGAGGTGGCAAACAAAATTGATGATGTTAACAAAAAGTTGGATGATGTATTTGATAAACCAAACTTTTCTTTATTGACTCTAACACCAGAAGAAGATAATGTTGATGCTGTTAGTAAGAAGGTAGATGTGGAAAAGGAAAATGATGATGTTAGTAAAGAGTTAGAAGTGCAAAACAAGGAGTTGGAGGATGACACAATGGTTCAAATTGACACAATGGTTCAAATTGACACAATGGGAAAGGATGACACAATGGTTAAAATTGACACAATGGGAAATGATGACACAATGGGAAAGGATGACACAATGAAGGGAGATACAGCCATCTTTCAGGGAGTACCAGAAAATGCAGATTCTTTTAAAACTCCTGCTTCAAAATGGTGCTTGATGTTGATCCTATTTCACATGCACCACAAATTACATGTCCAAAACAAGATGACTTAAACGTCAAAAAGAGACCAGAGAGAAAAAAGTTTCCAACAGAAGCTTTATGCTCACCATTCATACAACGACAAGTTGTAATGGCCGAAAGAAGAACAATTTCAGAAAATAACACATCAAGTTGTCTATTTGCAGGAAATGAAAAACCATGGTAAAATAACTTCTATGAATAAATTTAAATTTTAATTAGTTTACTAACATTTCTTTTTGTTTTTTTTGCAGGGATCTTTTATTTGTATGTAAAGATTACATGACGGTGCCAAGGGTGGAATTGGAGAGTCTAAGGCCAGAAATTGAAGTTCATATTGATGTTATTGCTATATGGGCACATATATTGAATGTCGAAGAAAAGAAGAAGGCAAGAGAGTCTTATTACAGGCTTTTTTGCAATCCTCAAATGATTGTAAGTAAACTAAATGACACAATGATATTATTACACAGTGTATATGACTCATTAACACCATGACACAATGAATCTTATGACACAATGAATCTTATCACAATGATACATATGACACATTAACACCATGACACAATAGTCTTATAACACAAGAAATATTTTGACACAATTAATACATGACATAAGAAATTATATGACACAAGAAATCTTATGACATAATGAATACATGACATAATGAATCTTATGACAAAATGAGTATATGACACAATGATTATATGACACAATGAATCTTATGACACAATGAAATTTATGACACAATGCTATATATGACACAATGAATCTTATGACACAATAATATCATTATGTCAAGTCTTATTTAACTTATTTTGTCTTATGTTTTTTGATTTACAGAACGCTAATACTTACATGAGAGATTATGAGGTAGTTCTTAAGGACTTCACAGAAAACATGACAACCATTTAAAAAATGAGAAGTTGGGGAAAGATATAAAGAAGTTTGATATGATGATGCTACCAATCCTTCAAATGGTTCATTATTACCTTATTTGTTTCAATCTAAAAGATACAAGGACAATCTTGATTGACAACAGTGCATCTGGTGAATATGAAGCAAAGTACCTTGGTCTACCCGAGAGAGCAGTAAATACTTAAACCCATATAAATAATATCGCACAACGTATGCTATTTAAATATAACACAATGTTGATTTTTTTCCACACAGTGATGTTTTTGCAGATTACCTTGCAAGTATTTCACATAGAAAAGCAAAAAAAATGAAGGAAACATCAATTGAACGGTTAAGAATGACATGGAGAACATCAAAAAATGGAATTGATTGTGGAGTATTTTTCATGCGACACATGGAGATGTACCTGGGAGAAGATGTGAGTTTCTGGGATTGTGGATTCACTGATGAAAAAGATAATAAGCAGCAGGCAGAATTGGAAGACTTGCGCCGAAAGTATGCTGCAAAAATTCTGTTGCATGACATAAATTAAGCAAGGGATTTGGTAATACAAGATGTGAAGAACTACATGGAGTTACCTGGTCCTAAAAAAATCAGCCTCCAAAAAACATCAAAAGACAGAATCTTTAAAAGGCTGACATTTAGAATGGCGTAGTTTAAAACAATGGTTCTTTGAAACAATGGTAATTTGACACAATAGTTGTTTGACTGAATGGTTGTTTGAAACAATGGTAATTTGACACAATGGTAGTTGACACAATGCTTGTTTGAAACAATGGTAGTTTGACACATTGGTAGTTTGACACAAGTGGTAGTTTGACACAATCGTAGTTTGACACAATAGTAATTTGGTATGTTGGCATGTTGGCATGTTGTTATACTTTACTTTGTGTTGGCATGTTGTTATACTTTACTTTGTGTTGGCATGTTAGTATTTATTGCTATATGTTGCTTTACATTATACAATATTATTTTGGTAACATGTTGTTAATTCAAATATGACATAATTAGTATAATGACACAATGAGGTTAATGACACAATGAATATGATGACACAATGAATATAATGACACAATGAATATAATGACACAATGAGTATTTGACACAATGACACAATGAATATAATGACACAATGAGTATTTGACACAATGAATCTTATGACAATGAATCCTATTCTTGAATAGGCATAGAATCAATTGTTGAGCTGCTTGAAGCTTGTTTATCTTTAATGCTTTGAAGATATAAACTGCAACTGCGGATAATGTGGCCTGGTTATTTGCAAAACCCGCAATGTCGCAACTTTTTTCCTGCTTGTTCGGTGGCTAACTCACGAGCAGACTTCATTCTTTTCGGCCTACCTTTTGTCTTTTGCTTAACCGGTATACGGAATTTTGCTTCATTTCGTTCACTCCCTCCAGTTAACTTTGCAAACCTATCTCTCCTGCTTGGAGGTGGGGCGACCATTTAAACTTCATCAGTCTTAGACTTGTAACTATTCAAATATTCACGATAAAAACACAACTCGTCTTTGTTCGTAACCAATTTATTAACAATATAATCATTGGCACTCCTAATATCACGAACCACATCTTCTATAAAATGCCATTGTTGTCACAACTAGGAAGTATAAAATCAGATCTGAGAGAAGTATTTGGCACAGCTTCCCTTGTCCAACGCTTAAGAACATACTTTTTTGGATACTCTCTAATATCATAAAGCCGAAGAACATAGAAATATGACTACATATCAACCCAAACTGTTCAAACCTATTGCAACTGCATGATATGGTCAAATCTTCCTTTTGAAACATAACCTACAACAAATACACAATTACATTTAACGTGACACAATGAACCTCAACAAAAGACACATTATAAGCAGCTTTCATGACACAATGAATCCCCAATAATGACACAATGAACCTTCACAAAAGACCATTATAAGCAGCTTTCATGACACAATGAATCCCAAAACCATGACACAATGAATCCCAAACCATGACACAATGAATCCCCAAACCATGACACAATGAATCCCAAATCATGACACAATGAACCTTCACAAAGACATATTATAAGCAGCTTTCATGACACAATGAATCCCCAATCTTGACACAATGAACCTTCACAAAGAGATGACACAAAGATAGATTTTGATACAATCATGCTTGGTTGACACAATGAACCTCTAAACCTGACACATTGATATAGTAAAACACACATCAAGTAAAATATTACACAATATATAAACAAGAACAAAAAGAATTGATACCTTAAAATAATCAGTGCATGGTTGCCTGAAATCTTGATTTCAAACTTTGCAAAATCATCAACTGTTTCAATGCTCACAGATGCACAACTATTGATTGCATTATTTATCTCCAACTGCTGATCCAAAAAAATAGTTCGCGTAAAAATCTGTGCAGCTTGTTTTTCAAGAACAAATGAACTGCACAACTCCACATTAGCAAATCGAGTGTCACGATCATTCTTCCTATGCTCATACCTCTGAGCCTCCATAGTGGATTCAAAATGACTATTAAACTCCAATAAAGTTGATCTTGGGTTACAAAACTGATTAAAAAAGTGGTTTTCACTTTCACATCTCGACGTTGTGCGCATAAGCCCAGAAAAATTCTCATTTTGATAATATGCAGGAATCCAATCTCCTCTGATATTAAAATTTTCACACAACCATGGATGAGTAGTTTGTAACACCCTCAATCTCATAACAATATAATATAATATAATAAGGAGGGTGCTACTAGTTGGGTTATTATAACAATTCAGAGACTACAAACGCAGCGGAATTTTTATATATATTAAAAACTGTTTACATCGTTAACCATATTTACAAGACTTTAACCGACATTCAAAACTTTGTTAAACTTCAAGTACTTCATTCCCAAAACCCAACATTTGTGGCCAGTATCATACACCATAACCGGAAGCTAGCTCTGTGGGGGACCATCACGAGCACCTCTATTACTACCTGGCATGCATAAGAAAACAAACACAAAATCAGATAAACTGGTGAGTTCTAACATATACCACATTTCAATAACATTAACTCATCAACTGTTACCACACCGAATGATTCACACACACATTCATCAGTCCATTATTTATCCCAGTATTGATATGCATATCGAATACCCACAAGGTATTTATGGACATCTTTTTATCGATTTTAATTTGGTGGGTCAAACCTCCACCTCGCGCGTTGACGGGTCAAACCTCCGTCTGTAATTGGCGTTGACGGGTCAAACCTCCGTCTATAGTTGGTGGGTCAAACCTCCACCTCGCCATTCACCACAATTTACTACTTTCAACTCATTTTCACATCTTTGTTTATTTATATGCATGCTAGTGCCCGATTTTGTCAAAACAACATTATTAAATGACACTAACATATAAAAAGGCAATTAGAACTCACCTTAATGTTTTCAGCAAATGGTTATCAATCCAAATACACTAGGACAGCTAAAACTTCTTCTTCTCAAAGCAAATCTAAAACAACAACCCTAATTTAGTCAAACCACCCCTAGCTGACCACTTCATACGACTAAGGCTATGCGATTGGACTCGTTCGTATGACTGAATCATGCGATTGAGCTTAGTCGTACGAATGGACTATACGATAGAGGTGCGAATGAGCTGTAACAGGGTTTGTGCGAATGACCTCCATTCGTGCGATTGGTTCATGCGACTGAACTTCAGTCGCACGTTTGAACAATGCGATTGACTCAGTCGCACGAATGGGTCATGCCACTGGGCTCATTCGCATGAAACGGATCAGCAGTTGTGTTCTTGATATATTTGATCCAAAAACTCGATTTTTAACCATTTGGATTATACCATATTCATAACAGAACCTGTACACCTCATTTACAACCATTTCGGGTCCTTATTTTATCAAACTTCCCAAAAACTAGGGCCCGAACCTTCCCTTTTCAGTTTAACAGAAAGATTGAATAGAAATCCGGATTTAAACATGTTTTTGGATCAATTTCCACCACCCCACACAGCTTAACATATTCAAGAATCGATCCGTACCAAGCAAAACTTACCAAAACGGAGCTAGTTCAGTCAATTTTGCAAGAACAGGGTGTTTGGGGTCGAAAGGAACAAGGGGGTGAGGTTACAGCAGAATGAATCTGCTTTTAACACCCTTAACCGCCCTACTTATCCTTCATGCCTATTTTTAGCCGACATACTTAATCGCACGACTGGCTTATTCGCACGACTCAATCGTACGACTGAGCCCATGCGCCCGTCATTCGTGCGATTGAGCTTTATTCGCACGTATGGCATGAAACTGAACACTAATTTTAATTAAATAAATAAATTTTGAACTTTTGGATGTTACAAGTCTACCCACCTTATTTAGGGTTTCGTCCTCGAAACCTGGCTAAAACAATTGGGGGTAGTTCCGCCTCATTTCCTCTTCTGATTCCCAGGTTGACTCAGATCCCTGGCGATGTGCCCACTGCACCCGGACTAAACTAATGCTCTTATTTCTAAGTTTCTTCTCCTTGCGATCTATAATGGCCACAGGTTGTTCAACATAATTGAGCTTCTCATCAACCTCAATATCATCTAATGGTATATATTGAGTTTCATTAGCTAAACACTTCCGTAACTGAGAAACGTGAAAGGTTGGATGGATAGCACTTAATTCTTCTGGCAAGTCCAACTTATACGCCACGTATCCTACTTTCTCCATTATTCGAAAAGGTCCAATAAAACGTGGACTTAATTTGCCCCTTTTTCTAAATCGAATGATGCCTTTCCATGGAGACACTTTAACAAAACAAAATCCCCAACTTTAAATTCTAATGGTTTCCTTCTACGATCTGCATATGATTTCTGCTTGCTTTTCGCCTCTCTGATATGATTTTTAACTATTTCAAACTTTGACATTGTTTCTTCAACTATTTCACTATTCCCCAATTCACGTTGCCCTATATCTCCCCAATAAAGTGGAGTTCTACACTTTCTTCCATACAACATCTCAAACGGGGACATTTGAAGAGTAGTTTGATAACTGTTGTTGTATGCGAATTCAGCTAAAGGAAGATGACTATTCCAGCTACCTCCAAAATCTATACTACATGCCCGTAGCATATCCTTCATGAAATTTCCTCCAATATCTTGAAGTAAATCTAGCATCTCTATCAGACGTGATACTTTTCGGAACTCCATGCAATCTAACTATTTCTTTAGTAAAGATATCAGCTAACTTTTCCACCGAATAAGTTTCCCATATTGGTAGAAATAAAGCACTTTTGGTTAGCTAATCTACCACTACCCAAATAGTATCATAACCTTTTGGTGTACGGGGCAACTTTGTTATAAAATCCATAGTCAGATCATCCCACTTCCAAACTGGAATAGCTAATGGTTGCAATAATCCATAAGGTTTCTGATGTTCAGCTTTTACTTGGGCGCAAGTCAAACATTTATTTACATACTGCATCACATTAAATTTCATCCTGGCCACCAATAATCATGCTTTAAATCTTGATACATCTTAGTCATGCCTGGGTGAATGGAATACCTAGATTTGTGAGCCTCGTCTAGTATCATATTGCGTAAAGCCAACGGAACGCACATTCGACCAAATCTGATTTTAACACCATGGCTATTTTCTTCTAAATATTTTTCTTGACCAACCATTCTTTCTCTCTTAATATTTTCTTCTTTTAATGCTTCCAATTGGGCTTCTCTCAGCTGTTGCATAAAATCAGGAGTAATCACAAGTTTATACGCTTTAACCTTAATCGGTTCGTACTTCTCCTTTCTGCTCAATGCATCAGCAACCACATTTGCTTTCCCAGGGTGATACAAAATTTCACAATCATAATCTTTGATTAACTCCAACCATCGCCTTTGTCTCATATTCAAATCTTTTTGTTCAAAGAAGTATTTCAGGCTCTTATGATCACTAAAGATGGTACATCTCACTCCATATAAGTAATGTTGCCATATCTTAAGAGCAAAAACTACAGCTGCTAATTCTAAATCGTGGGTTGGGTAATTGACTTCATGGGTCTTCAACTGTCTAGAAGCATAAGCAATAACTCTCCCAGGTTGCATTAAAACAAACCCCAATCCCTGATATGATGCATCAGAATATATTACTAAATCATCTACACCTTCTGGTATGCTAACACTGGGGCTTGTGTCAATCGATTCTTCAGTTCCTGAAAAGCAGCTTCCTGTTCCTTATTCCATTCACACTTAACATCCTTTAGAGTTAATTTCGTCAACGGAGAAGCAATTTTGGCAAAATCTTGAATAAATCTTCTATAGTATCCTGCCAGTCCTAAGAAACTACGGATTTCTGAAGGATTTTTAGGAATTCCCCAATTCACCACAGCTTCAATCTTTGCAGGATCCACCAATATTCCATCCGCATTAACCACATGGCCCAAAAATTGTACTTCCCTTAACCAAAATTCACACTTCGAGAATTTTTCATACAACTTATTCTTTCTCAAGGTTTTCAATACTTCTCGAATGTGACAAGCATGATCTCCTTCGTTCTTAGAATAGATCAAATATCATCTATAAACACAATTACCGATTTATCCAGCATCGGTCTACATACTCTGTTCATCAAATCCATGAATGCAGCAGGAGCATTCGTTAACCCAAACGACATCACCAAAATTCATAATGCCCATATCGCGTACGAAAAGCTGTTTTGGTATGTCCTCTTCTCTTACTTTCAACTGATGATACCCGGATCTAAGATCTATCTTTGAGAACCAATTAGCACCTTGGAGTTAATCAAACAAATCGTCTATACGAGGTAATGGTATTTATTCTTGACAGTCAGCTTGTTTAGTTCTCTGTAATCTATGCACATCCTTAAACTGCCATCTTTCTTCTTTACAAACAGAACTGGAGCACCCCACGGCGAAGAGCTGGGTCGGATAAAACCCTTGTCTAATAATTCCTGTAATTGCTTCAGGAGTTCCTTTAACTCAGCCGTGCAAGTCTATAAGGGGTCTTAGCGACAGGTTTTGCCTCAGGTATTAAATCAATTCTAAACTCAATTTCTCTATCAGGAGGTATACCGGGTAGATCCTCAGGAAATACATCGGGGAAATCACAAACCACTGGAACATCTTCTAATTTCTTTGTCTTCTTAGCAGTATCAACTACATATGCCAAAAATGACTCGCAACCCCTACTCAATAATTTCTCAGCCTTAATCATAGATATGACTTTCACCACACTATCATGTTCATCACCAAAAACCGTTACAAAATTACCATCCGGTGCTCGCAACACAATCATCTTTCTTTTGCATATTATCTGAGCCTCAAACATAGATAACCAATCCATCCCCAATACTACATCAAAACCTCCTAATTTCATCATGTGTAATCTAGCAGAAAATTTTAACCTTCTAATTCAACAAAACAATCGTCTATTACTTCACTAACAACTATAAATTCATTAGAGGCAGTCTCTACTGAAAAAGCAACATCTAACTTTGATGGTCTAACTTTTATTAAGGCATGAAATTTTATTGATATGAAACTTCTATTAGCCCCCGAATCAAATAAAACTCTAGCAGGTACATCATTAACAAGAAACGTACCCAACACGATATCCGGTAATGCCTTAGCCTCCTCCGTAGTCATTGTAATTGCTCTCCCCGCAGTACCGCTACTACCACTTGTACTGACTTTACTCGATCCTCCCACTGCACGAATAGGAACCGGTCTAGGTCTAAGTTTTGGACATTCAGATTTCATATGTCCCATCTCCCCGCATCCACAACACCGAAGTTCTGGACATCTAGAAACGAAATGTCCAGGTTTCCCACATTTACGACATGCCGGGTGATTCAATCTACATTCTCCTCTATGAAACTTCCCACATCTATTACACCGAGGAGGGGGACCTACAAAACCCCTAGCATTAAACTTTCTCTTCTGCGGCCCACCTTGTCCATACATAGGCCTAGAACTCAGTGAAGCTTCCTGATGACTAACCACTTCTTTTTTCACCATAGGTTTCTCAGACTCAGCAACTTCCTAATACATGTCCGCAGCCAAATTCACCGTGGCTTGGTAAGTAGAAGGAGAATTTGACTTGACCAGCATTCTTACCTTAGGAGGTAATTCCTGAACATACCTAGTAATCCTCTTTGTCTCAGGAGTTACTAAATGAGGTACCAAACGAGCCATTTCTTCAAATCTGGAAGTATACTCTTTGTGACTTAAGGCGTCTGCTTGAAACTGCAAAAACTTAATCTCAATCCTGTCCATCTCGCCTTTTGGGCAGAACTTTTCTATCACTAGTGCTTTAAAAGTTTCCCATGTCATCTGACTCACAGCGGCCTCACCCATGGCCTGTTCTACTGTATCCCACCAATATAAAGCTTCTGCTTGAAAGGAATGTACTGCAAAGCCCACCTTCTGGTCTTCCTTACACCTACTAAGTTTAAACGCTGCTTCCATCTCTCGTAGCCATTTATAAGTTACTACGACATCCTTTTGGCCTTCAAACTTAGGCGGATCACACTCCTTAAAATGCTTATATGACACTGGTTTCTCCACTACCGGCTCAATAACAACAGTGGAAAAGTTGGTTGGGAAGGCAATCCACCACCTTTCCTAAGGTCGCTCAACATTTCAGGTAAGGTAGTACGCAACACTCGGGCGACCTCATCACCTATAGCCGCCTTAAGTTCATCACCTGAGATCCTAGCTTCAGGTCTAGAATTTGTATTACTGGTTTCCTCCATCTACGATCAGAAATAAACCATAATCAAATAATGAGTGATACCAGGATGTTGCATATATGTAAATTGCTCATAACATTGGCCAGGTGTTTATCAATTATTTACTTATTCACACCATCCTGCCTCTTCTCATTACCCTTTCACAATTTATTTCTAACCCTATCTAAACCACAAAATCATGCATACACATAATACTAGTCTTTATCTTAAACAATTACTTTCATTCAACAATTGAATGAATTATCATAAATAATTAAGTACTCATCCACACAATAGTTCACCCCACTTCCGGTTGTAGATACTGGCACTTTCATATATTCAGTTAAAGTTTTAAACAATTAATTGTTCAAATCTCTTTAACTAAGGCTCTGATACCAACTTGTAACACCCTCAATCTCATAACAATATAATATAATATAATAATAAGGGTGCTACTAGTTGGGTTATTATAACAATTCAGAGACTACAAATGCAGCGGAATTTTTATATATATTAAAAACTGTTTACATCGTTAACCATATTTACAAGACTTTAACCGACATTCAAAACTTTGTTAAACTTCAAGTACTTCATTCCCAAAACCTAACATTTATGGCCAGTATCATACACCATAACCGGAAGCTAGCTCTGTGGGGGACCATCACGAGCACCTCTATTACTACCTGGCATGCATAAGAAAACAAACACAAAATCAGATAAACTGGTGAGTTCTAACATATACCATATTTCAATAACATTAACCCATCAACTGTTACCACACCGAATGATTCACACACACATTCATCAGTCCATTTATTTATCCCAGTATTGATATGCATATCGAATACCCACAAGGTATTTATGGACATCTTTTTATCGATTTTAATTTGGTGGGTCAAACCTCCACCTCGCGCGTTGACGGTCAAACCTCCGTCTATAGTTTGGTGGGTCAAACCTCCACCTCGCGCGTTGACGGGTCAAACCTCTGTCTGTAATTGGCGTTGACGGGTCAAACCTCCGTCTATAGTTGGTGGGTCAAACCTCCACCTCGCCATTCACCACAATTTACTACTTTCAACTCATTTTCACATCTTTGTTTATTTATATGCATGCCAGTGCCCGATTTGTCAAAACAACATTATCAAATGACATTAACACATAAAAGGGCAATTAGAACTCACCTTAATGTTTTCAGCAAGTGGTTATCAATCCAAATACACTAGGACAGCTAAAACTTCTTCTTCTCAAAGCAAATCTAAACAACAACCCTAATTTAGTCAAACCACCCCTAGCTGACCACTTCATACGACTAAGGCTATGCGATTGGACTCATTCGTACGACAGAATCATGCAATTGAGCTTAGTCGTACGAATGGACTATACGACAGATGTGCGAATGAGCTGTAACAGGTGTTAGATCTAGATTGTATAGGGCTAGATCATTTTTTATAGGCTTAGTACTTGAAAATCAAGTCTTGTAATTAATATTTGTAACAGTCAATATATATATATATGTGTGATATGAATCTATAGGTTAACCCCATATATGTATGTGTGTTGATTTGTGACTTGACAGGAGAAACAAGATACTTGGATGAATTTCCTGAAATTGACCAAGTGTAGGAAACATCTACGGATGAACAATTTTGTTAATCCGTAGATATGTTTCATACAAGACCAAATGACCAAGTGTAAGTTCCTGCGGATGATCAAGTTTCATGAAGGGAAGATTCCTACGGAAGAGCAAATCATCTACGGAAGAACAAAAGATCTGCGGAAGGCAAGACTCCTGCGGAAGACCATTATACTTGTGCGATTACAAACTCCAAGAAGTCAAACAAGTCAACACGATCAACAACAAATCCCGAGAGATCCGGTGTTTCCTTAACCGACTCAAATCATCTATAAATATGAGTCCTAGGTTTCACATCTCGGAGAACACAATCAATCAATATTACGGCTGTCAAGAGTTCATTGTGCAACCCTAGCTGCCGTCACATCAACATCAAACATCATTCGATTCACAGAATTCGATTGTTCATAGTTATTCATTATTCTTTTGTAATCATTACAGTATAGTTAATGAAATACATTTGAATTATTATTGATTTCATCTTTATTGTGTTTCTGTGGTTGTTCATCATTAATCATTACAAACAATTAAACGTCAATTAGTGATAATTCCGCGATCATTAAATTGATTTATTTTAATACTGATAATTCCTGAAACGCGATCCTTGGATTCACAGGTGGTATCAGAGCGTTGGTGCTCATTGATTTAGATCAATTGATCTATCAGTATTAAAATTGTTTAATTGATTTTCAAACAATTCAATCAACGACTGATTTTTCAGCAAGCACTCTCTTATTGCTTGTTTAACTTAGATCTATATTCAAATCAATTGAATACTAGATCTGCGTTTCTGATAGATCTGTCAATTTTCGCTTTTAAGTTTTTATTCATTCGTTTGCTTTAAACATGAGTACTTTTGGAGGAGGATCTTATCAACCACCAAAGTTAGAAACAAAAGCTGATTTTAAATCCTGGAAGATCAAGTTCAGGAATCATGTGAACTACACAGATTCTGACTTGTGGGAGTCCATCACACAAGGTCCTTATATTCCACCCACTCTTGGGCCGGATTATAATGACAAAAATCAGCCAATTAGCACTAAGGACTTGCCACCTGATGATGTCAAGAAGGTCAAAGTTGATATTAAAGTATACAGCTTGCTTAGTATGGCTTTGCCTGAAGAAATCTTGATCAGGTGCGAGAACTATAAAACAGCAAATTCCCTGTGGAAGATACTTCACACTCTCTGTGAAGGGAGTGACAAGATCAGAAGCATAAGGAAAGACACCCTTAGATCACAATATGAAACTTTTCATCATATTAAGGGTGAGTCAATTCCTCAGCAACTCCATAGATTCATGCAACTTGTTACTGAGATGAACATCTTGGAGTTAAAATATACAACTGAGGAACTGAACAAGAAGATGCTCCACACTTTACCTGAAAGTTGGAAGCAAACAGTCTCTATGTTCAAGAACACCATAGATCTCAAGACAACTGGTCTAGATACTTTGGTTGCTAAAGTAGAAGCACTTGAACTGGATGAACAATCAAGAAACAAGAGTGTGAGAACTCATGTCTCACCTTATCACTTCAAGGAAACAAAGAATGCTGGAAGTGCATTTATCACTAATAATGAAGATGATAACTCTTGTGCTTTGAGTGATGACGAGGAGGAAGTAAGTTTTTATGCATCCAAACCCACTAAGAAATCATCTCAAAGTAAAAATCAAAAGGAAAAGGCTAAATCTACAGAGAAAAGAGAGACATCAGCAACAGCAAACTCAGAACCAATAACTGTGATATTGGATTCTGAAGAACAAAAAGCAGCCTTTGCAGCTTTTAGTTCTAGCTTTCAAGCGTATCTTGGAAGTTCCCTTACATCAGCTAACATCTGTCAGCAAGACTTGGAGGAACTCCCTCCTGATGTAGTAGAAGAGATGGATCTACAATGGCAGATGGCGATGATTGCTTACAGAGCCAAGCAATATCTTCGACGAAATAAAAATCTGGCAGCAGCAAGCAAAACATCGAAGATGGAGTTGATAAGTCTAAAGTCAGATGTTACAAGTGCAATCTCTATGGTCATTTTTCTAGAGAATGCAACCAACAATCAACTCCACAGCATCAGCAACAACAACAACAACATCAGCAGCAACAACACTATCAGAATCAGCAGCCAACCTCTCAAAGATCTCTGCATAGACAACCTCAGCTCACATCCCCACCAGCCACAAATACATCAGCAGGACCAAGCAACTCTAAAGAGACAGGGCTGATCATACTTCAGGATGGAACATGTGACTGGAGTCTCTATGAGAAGGAAGTGATAGAGGAGAATCAAGCATTGATGGCGCATATGGAAAACAAAGTTCCTCCTATGGCCAGAGAGGTAAAAGACAGGTTATGTTCATCAACATGTGTTGAGGAAGTTGAGAGATATAGAGTCCATGCTCAACAACTGGCTGATAAAGTAAAAGAAACTATGGTTTTAAATGAATCACACTTAAGAGAACAAAAACTATATCAAATCAAAATAAACTCTTTACAAAAAGATTTAGAAAAATATGTTTCTGAAAACTACAGTCTAAAAGCCCAAGTTGAGCATCTGACCACTTCCTTAACAAAATCCATGGCTGATCATGCATCCACTGAAGTGAAACTTCAGAAGTTTCAATTATCATCTCAGCAATATGAGAAGTTGCTAAATTCTCATATTGAATCAAAGAACAGGTCCGGGTTGGGTTATAATGCTGTTGCACCACCTATCAATGATAACTACACACCTTTACCTGAAACAATGACTAACAATTTGTCAAACCATTTTGTGCAAAGCACCAAAATTGACATCAAAGATAGTCAAATAAACAACAATAAAACTGAGATGAGTGAAACTGAATCTACTGAATCAGAATCAATTAAACATAATGAATCAGATTTTGATAACTATGATGACCTGGATGATTCTGATGAACATGATACTGATCAACTGAACATTGGTAAGAATGTTCAAGTCGAAACTGGTCTTCCGCGAGTCCTTGAAGAATCAAAGTTGCAGTACCCGCCAAAGCAACGGAATATGCTGAAGACTATTTGCAAGAGGATTGCAGAACTTAATGAAGGATTACAAAACTGAATCTTCACAAGATTGATAGCTGCGGATCAAGTACAAAAGCACCTTTGTCATCTTTTGATAAAGGTAAGAAACAATCAAACAAGAATCCTCAGAAAGCACCAACTGAAGAATCCGTAGAACACCTGCGGAAAAAGAACTATGAGGAATCCGTAGACCATCTGCGGAAAAAGAAATCAGAAGAATCCGTAGCTCATACGCAGAAAAAGAACGAGGAATCCGTAGAACATCTGCGGAAAGCAAAAACTGTCAAGTCCGTAGATCATCTGCGGAAGACAAAATCTACTGAATCCGCAGACAAGCAACGGAAGAAAGAACTGATACTGCGGACGAGGTAACAAGAGAAACAAACAAACAGCTCAGAAAAAGGCCAATATCAAGCAACCAAAGGGAGCCAAAGACAAACAAACATCAGCTAATGAAGCACCAAACAAAAACAAGAAGAAATCATCTGATGTTTCGGCAAGTGAGAACAAAAACAACAAAAAGAAGGCTGAACTCGAAGACACTTCTGAGAAATACTGCAAATGGTGTGATATGAAGAATCACAACACTGATGAATGCTATTTCAGTAGCTACTGTTCCATTTGCAACATGAACAATCACATGACTGATGATTGCTTCTTCAACAAACATTGTGCCATTTGTGACAAAAATAACCATTCCACTCAGGAATGTTATTTTAATAAGAAGAATAAGAAAAAGAACAACAAGAAGTCACAATGTGCATCATCCGACTCAGAAAGTGAAAAGGAGACAAAGGCTCAGAAAGAACAACAAAAGTCAACAAAAAGATCATCTGTTGCAGACAAGACTGTGAAGAAGAAATACCAGCACAGGCTAAGACACCTCACAAAAAGGTGGATTTGTCTGATAAACAGACTGAAGTTGTTGATGGTTTCTTTGACAACTTTGATAAAGGAATTCCTGTGTCTCAATCAAAGCAGAAAGATGAAGAAACTTTCAAGTCTACAGGATCATCTTCAAAGTTAAGATACCAACCAAAACAAGCCAAGTTAAAGAATGACTCGGATAAGCATGAAGATACTCAGAAACCTGAATCATCTTCAACATAATCATCCTCACCACCATCAGATCAAAAAGAAACAACTAATACTGAAACTTCAAGATTAATTCATGAAGGAGTAACTATTGTTGACACAACTGGCAAACCCAAGACAATTAAGCCTTGGGTTGTCAAGACTAACTAATTTCTTTTTGTGTGCAGGAACAATCAAGGAGAGCTGACAACAAGTGGTATGTTGACAGTGGTTGTTCCAGACATATGACAGGCGACTGTGCACTTCTCCATGACTTCAAACATAAACATGCCTCTTATGTGGCATTTGGTGGGGATAAGAAGGGAGGTAAAATTGTTGGTGAGGGAATGGTAACTAATGGTGTTTTAACATTTGAAAAAGTAAATTACTGTGAAAATTTGCAGTATAATTTACTTAGTGTTTCCCAAATTTATGATCAAAATTATTTAACACTATTTGATAACACTAACTGTTACATTCTTAAGCCAGGGTTTACAGTTCCAGCAGACTGGATACTTCTTAAAGCATCAAGAAAAGGCAACACATATATCTTGGATATGAACAACACAACACTCACAAAACATGAGACATGCCTGCTGTCCAAATCTTCCGAAGATGAATCTCAATTGTGGCATAGAAGGCTTGTCCATTCCAACATGAAGAACATGAATAAATTGGTGAAAAATGACTTAGTCATTGGATTACCACACAAAGAATTTCATTGTTCTAATCACTGTTCTTCATGTTATAAAGGAAAACAACACAGAGTGCCTCATAAATCCAAGACAATCAACACTAACACTACACCACTCAAATTGCTTCACATGGATCTCTTTGGTCAACCAATGTGCTGAGTATTGGAAAAAGGCAATATTGTTTGGTGATAGTTGATGATTTCACTAGATTTACATGGGTCTTTTTCTTAAAACATAAGAGTGAAACATCTGAAACATTAATGGACTTTGTGATCAAGATTGAGAATCAACTTGATTTAAAAGTTAAATTTTTAGGAGTGACAATGGAACTGAATTTGTTAATGCTGATTTGGATTCTTTTTGCAGGACTAAAGGAATAGCTAGACAATTCAGTGCCCCAAGAACTCCACAACAAAATGGAGTGGCTGAAAGGAGAAATAGAACACTGATAGAAGCAGCCAGAACAATGCTAGCTGATTCTCAGTTGCCCATTACATTCTGGGCAGAAGCTGTGAATACAGCTTGCAATGTTCAAAATAGAACTTTAATAGTCAAAGAACATAATAAAACACCTTACGAACTCTTATTTAAAAGAAAACCTTTTATAGGATATCTTAGAGCTTTTGGGTGTCATGTGTCTGTTTTAAATACTAAATAACAATTGGGAAATTTTCTGAAAAAGCCTATGATGGTTTCTTTGTTGGATATTCATCCACTTCTAAATCATATAGGGTGTACATTCCAGAACATAACATAGTTGAAGAGACTCCCAATGTTTCTTTTGATGAATCCATGTTTACTACCAATGTAAAAGGATCATCTTGGTTATTTGATATAGATGCATTAACTGAATCATTTAACACTGGTTATTTGATCAACGCAGGTGCTGCGGATACATGTTATCCCTTTGTGCCCCCAAGTGTGAATGAAGTACCTTTAACAGCTGACCCACCAAGAGCACAAGTGTCACCTGGACCACAGCAAAGATCAAGTCAGCAGCATGCAGCTACTTCTGGAGAAGCAAACTCTTCATCCCCAGCACATGTAAATTCATCAGCAGATGTTCCCTCATCCGTAGATATAAATACTGGTGCAACTACTGATGCTATAGATGGAGAGGAGGTAGTCATTCAACAACCATTGCCAGCTGACCAACATTGTTCATCCGTGGATGGTGATGTATCTCCTACGGAAGTACAAAATGCCTCCGTCGATGCTGCAGTTCCTCCTACAGAACAAAATACTGCTTCCGTAGAACCTTCTGCGGAAGAACAAAATGCTACTTCCGTAGAACTTCCTGCGGAAGAAGACAAAGCAGCAAATCAAACACAAGCTGATCCAAACGACCATGAGCCTTTTGATTATTTCATCGACTCAACTTCTCAGCTGACACCATCTGCTTCAATGGGTTTCACAAACTTAGACTCCACAGTTCAAGTTGATGTTGTCTCAACAAGCAGAGTACACAAGTCTCATCCAACAGACAATATCATTGGGGACCTGCATGCTAGAACCACAAGGAGCAAAGGAGGTGTGGCAAACATTTGTTTGTTCACCTGCTTTTTGTCCCAAACAGTTCCAGCAAACATTACAGCTGCACTAAAAGACAACAGCTGGATTGAGGCTATGCAAGAAGAGCTACAACAATTCAGAAAACAGAAAGTGTGGACTCTTGTAGATCTGCCTACGGGTCAACATCCAATTGGCACAAGATGGCTTTTCAAGAACAAGCTGGATGACAGAGGTATCATAGTGAGAAACAAAGCCAGACTTATTGCTCAAGGATATACTCAGGAAGAGGGAATAGACTATGATGAAGTCTTTGCACCAGTTGCAAGGATTGAAGCTATACGAGTCTTCCTCGCTTATGCAGCATTCAAGAAGTTCACAGTCTATCAGATGGATGTGAAGTGTGCTTTCCTTTATGGGAAAATTGATGAAGAAGTCTATGTGGCTCAACCCCCTGGATTTGAAGACCCTGATTATCCACATAGAGTATACAAGCTTGACAAGGCTTTGTATGGTCTTCATCAAGCACCCAGAAAGTGGTATGATACACTATCATCCTTCCTGCTGAAGAATGAGTACAAGAGAGGAACTATTGATCAGACACTCTTCCTCAAACAAGAACATCAAGATCTTTTGGTGGTTCAAATATATGTTGATGACATCATATTTGGATCAACCAACAAGAAGCTGTGTCAAAGCTTTGAAGACTTAATGAAATCTGAATTTCAGATGAGCTCCATGGGAGAATTGACTTTCTTCCTTGGCTTACAAGTTCATCAGAAACCAGATGGCATTTTCATCAATCAAGAAAGTACATTCATCAAATTTTGAAGAAGTACAATCTTGCTGATTCCACTTCATGCAAGACACCAGCATCAACAATAGACAAGATTGTGCCTGACCCTGCTGGCAAATCCGTAGATCAAAGATTGTACAGATCAATGATCGGTTCTTTAATGTATTTAACTGCCAGTAGACCTGACATAATGTTTGCTGTTTGTGTTTGTGCCAGGTATTAATCAGACCCAAAGGAGTCACATCTGAATGCTGTAAAGAGGATTTTCAGATATCTGAAAGGCAAACCTGCATTGGGACTTTGGTATCCCAAAGATGGAGACTTTAGCCTCTACTCCTACTCAGATAGTGACTATGGAGGGTGCAACAACAACAGAAAATCCACAACTGGTGGATGTCAATTCTTAGGACCAAGACTTGTTTCATGGCAGTGCAAGAAACAAAAATGTATCTGTATCCACAGCTGAAGCAGAGTACATAGCTGCTTCAGCAGGTTGCTCTCAAGTACTTTGGTTGCAAAACCAATTACTTGATTATGGTTACAATTTCCTTCACACACCAATTCATATGATAATTCAGCTGCTATGTTTATAACTGCTAACCCAGTTCAACATAGTAAAACAAAACACATTGAAATTAGATACCATTTTCTGAGAGATTGCTCTGAAAAGGGTCTAATCAAGTTAGTCAAAGTAGACACAACCAATCAGCTTGCTGATTTGTTTACTAAAGCATTTGATTCTGTTAGATTTAATTTTCTGATAGAATCTTTAGGATGATTACTAAGAATAAATCAACAAAAGCATATGATTGACTTTGTGAAGAGTAATCGTTAAGGATAACTTAAGTGTCTGATATAACATCTATACATGCATTGTATAAGGAAATGATAGTAGACTATACTTGGCTATTAAACAACAAAACTCAATCTGACTTATATCATATTGATATGTGAGTAGGTTCACTTGAGTGGAAACAAAGCTAAGAGCATGCCAACTAAAAGCATGAGGTAACTGTCTGTGAGGATTCCATTTGAGAATCAGGAAGGTATGTTCTCTCCTGATGTGATCAAATCACTTGCACAAGCACACTATGTAAAATACTTTATAATATTCTATCTTTGCAAAGTCATATTCCCTCTGTTTTGTGTGAACAAAGACCTGGGAATGTGATTAATAAGTGTGATCTTCATTCTCCCTCTGTTTTGTGTAAACAAAGACCTGGGTTACAGTTCACCTCTGTTTTACGAAAGTAAAGACCTGGTGACTATGAAGTCATATTTCAGCTCTAACAAGGAATCACTTGTGATCCATTGTACATCAAGTCAAAGAGCTTCAACATCAAAGCATTCATGGGACTGAAATTTGTCTCAAGATAGAACTTATAACTTAATGTACATAGTCATTAAGTGTGAATGTAGTGGTTTGCCTCACCTACGGAAGACATACTCTAATGATAATTGAATGTGGGACTCTGGATTGCTACTGATTAACAACTTCACAACATGATAAATCGCATGCCTAGTTGATACAATACTCATGTTTGAATTTAAGTGGATCTATATACTTACAATCAGGTATGTGTTGAATCAACTAATCAACATCAGCAGAAGCCAATTTATAGTATGATCCCTCTATATATATATGCAAGCATGTAACTGTTTGTCAGATGTTTAATTGTTATCTCAACTGACTTTCTCTTATTTCGACTGTCATATGCCTGTCATGCCTGTTCACAACTTAAAATTATGATGAATGCAACAGTTTCACATTAATCGCAAATTTAGGGGGAGTAGTTCATGCATGAAAAACAATAAAAGCTGATAATTGATCAATAAAAGCAGATAATAGATCTGAATTACTTGAAGGATTGGAACTTGAGCACTAACTTGAATGCAGGATACAGGAAACTGCTTCCCTGTACTTAATTGCCATGCAAATAAAGTCAACAATGTCCAATATCAACATTTGATTCTACTCAGTAGATATCATACATTTAAAGTTTTCAAACTTAAGTTCCGTAGAAGTTTCAGTAATACTTCTCATCCGTAGAAGTAACAGTGAAATTTCTGCATCCGCAGAAGTCACAGTAATACCTCTCATCCGTAGAAGTATTATGTGATTTCTGATTCAGCAGCAAAACAAAACAAATGCATTATTTGAACTTTGACATCCGCAGAAGTTAAGGTTCCGCAGATGTTGACATCCGCAGAAGTTAAGGTTCCGCAGATGTTGACATCCGTAGAAGTTAAGGTTCCGCAGATGTTATGCGGAAGAAATAATGCATTCTAAACACTTAGGAATACGGAAAGGAATAAATGGAAGTGGGCCCAACATAGGAATAAATGGAAGTGGGCCCAACATAATGTGAGCCCAACATAATTAATAAAAGAAGTTAATATGTTGGACTATAAATAAGGTTTCTGACTCTTGAAATTCATTTATCACTTTTACAGAGCACTTTTTCAGATTAACCTAGAAAATCGCCCATTTTCCCTCTTTTTCAAAATTTCAAAATATCAACATTATCCAGTACCGATTACTGTTACTGCAAAGGTAAATCATGTCTTAAACATCAATACGGAACTGGTTCATCGATTATTGACATTCAAACGATTCAACTGCATGGTTTCTAACTTGATTTTCTTTGCAGATGGCAAATAGATTTGCTAAAGAGCACAATGTGTGCGCGTTCTTGAACGCTGATGATCCAGCAGCGGAAGGATGTCGAGATATCATCAGATATCTCCGACGATCCAGGCTCTTCTACGCCTTGACGGCTGAGCCTGTGATCCATCAGGCGCACATAATCGGATTCTGGAACTCAGTACGAGTGGAAGAACAAGATGATGAGGAGGTGATAGTGGCTGAGATTCTGAATTAGCGTCTTCGAATCACTGAAAGCACCATACGAAGATGTCTAGAACTGGGAGATAGAGAATAGGGCACCCCGATGTATTCGAGAATGAATACATTGAAAAGTATTTAACCTCATGGGGTACGATGGTGATTACGAGAAAGGGGAAATCAAGAAGGGTAGACTGTGCAAACCGTACAGATTCTTGTGTCACACCTACCTGAAATGCATGTCGAACAGGAAGTCGGGGCTAGACAGATTCTCTCGGCATATATCGTCCGGAATAATTGGGGTATTCGAGGGGAGAACTTACAACTACGCCAAATACATCTTCAACGTATGAGTGAACAAGTCAAATTGCAGAAGAATGACAAGATGTATATGTTCCCGAGATTCCTACAACTAATGATCAACTCAGAACTTCCAGGTTGAACAGAGTTGGCGATGTGTTTGTTCAAGCACACCTGAGCAAATCAGTGTTGAATAAACTTAGTGGAAAGTATGAGGGTCCGGATATGCCAATGTTCGCACATGTTATAGACCCTCAAGCTGACCTGCCACAAGAGTTGGCATGGGCAGATGAAGCAGAATCATCTGCTGATTCTGCACAATCTTCTCACTCACCACTCCAAACACCACAACACCAACAACAATCACCACTCCAAACACCACCACTATAACATCAATCACCCAGCCAATCACCCTCTCAACAACCACAATCACCAGCAAGCCTAAACACCCAACCAATCTCCCAATTCACCACCATCAATCACCTGTACCAATATCATCATCGTCCTCCAAAGATACTCAGCCAGAATCTCCTATCCAACAACAATCATCATCATCCTCTCAATCATCATCTCATCACACTCAACCACTCTCTCCACAACAAATCCAATCCCCCATACAACCACCACCAGAATCTCCTATCAACAACAATCATCATCATCCTCTCAATCATCATCATCACACTCAACCACTCTCTCCACAACAAATCCAATCCCCCATACAACCACCACCAGAATCTCCAAAACATCAATCATCGGAAAGTGCTGGGACTGAACCTTTTGAGGTAACTGAGTCTGTACACTCTGTACACTCAGGAGACACATAAATATTGTCTGAAGCCAGCACTGTTCCTTTCTTACCAACACACACAGAAGAACAACCTTCATCAGCACATACCGAGCCAATACCTTCATTGAAAGATGAACAACTTGCTGATGAACACGGGGAAGTTCAAGAATCTGCTCAGGATGTCACTGCATACCATGAAGATGACTTAAGTGACAGTGACATTCCTGTGAGCAAAAGCTTTCTGGTTGCTAAGTACAACAAGTTGATACTTAAAACCAATAAGCGAAAACAAAGAATTCGGGAACTGCAAGGTATAATCCAAGAAAAGGATGAAGAACTGATGAAGAAGGATGCCAGTCTAAAAACTGAGAGAAGATGCACTATCCAACAATGAAGTTATTGATCTATTGTTGCAAACAAAACGAGAGTTAAAGGCATCTTTAAAACTTGAGCAAAATAAAAAGGCTGAGCAAATAAAGCAAAAGGATCTAGAGATAGAAAGCCTGAAAAGAAAACTCTCTGATCTGAAAACAAAAGTGGATTCAAGTGCTGAGCCAGCAAAACAGTCGGGTAGAGCTACTAAGCCACTGATCTCATACACCCGAAAAAGAAAATATTTTGGAGCCACTCAAAAGAAACCAGAAGATGAAAGCTCTCCAAAGAAACCAAAACTTCCATCTCCTGCACCTACACCTTCAGTAGAAGTGTCTGCTGTGAAGGTATCCTCCGGAGAAGAAGAAGAGAGTGATAAAGAGTGGGAGGAACTAACAAGAATGGAGTCCCCCACTGATGATAAGGGTGGAAAGGCCGATGACCTTCTAACAACCGCTGATATCATGGAAGAGAGGCCTGACTCTAGCATGTTTATGACCCTCATTAACCATGGTTTTCCGTATGACATGGTTGAGAGGATGAACACATCAGAAATGGCCAATGCATTGAAAGAATTTGAGTTTGCAAGGTTCATAATCCCAAATTGTGATTATGAAGCCTTTACAACTTTTCAATCATTGGAGAAGATAAGGAAGGATCTGGGCCACTGTGACACAGCAAAACTTACAAAGTACAATATGACTTGCTGGTTACAGGGCCACAATTACAAACCGCATGAGATTCAATTCAACCAAAATCAAGTCTTTTACAATAATATCAACCATTCATCAATTCAACCATTCAAACATCCACAATCATCAACTAATCATCATTCTAGATAGTGTATAAAGACTTAGCTACTCATAATCAGATCAAAACAGTGACAAAACTCAGATTCAATCAAGTTATACATCATGTTCAAATAATCAAACAATAACGACAGAGATTAAAACCCGAAATCAAGAACGTTGATGATCCTAGCTTCAATTCTTTGCTCCAATGACTCCAATATGCTCAAAATCGCCTCTCTCCTTCGTCTTCAGCCGCTCTCAGTTGTTCTTTCGTAAATTAGGGTTCAAAAACGACTTAAACAACACTTAAACATGTTTTTCATGTCTGAGGGCCCTCGCGTCGCGCGAGGGAAAACCAATTTCTCCGTCGCGCAGCGCGAGGGTGTTAATTTCTTGAAATCTGACGCGGTGGCATTTTTGTAAATAAACTGAACTTCTGAAGTCCCTCGCGCTGCGCGACAGAAAACACAAATCCCCGTCGCGCGACGCGAGAGGGGGTATTTTTTTCAACATGTTTTTTTCTTCTTTGTTGACTCGTCTGTCGCCCGCAACGCACCCGGAACCATAGTTTTCTTCAATTAAGCATATTTCCACCTTCTTTTACTCAAAAACCTACACAAACACGAAATACTAAGTAACAAACTAAAATGAGACGAAATCTAAGCTAAACGACTCGAAAAACGAATAAAATGTGCATAGAAAATCGATGTATTTTGCAATACATCAAGCTCAAAGGCAGAACCACTGGAGAACTGCGGAGGATGATGGAGCATGTGATGAAAGTGGAACTGGAAACTGGAGTTAAATTCAGAACCACTGCTCCACATCCAAAAGAACAAAGCAAACTTGCTGCTGATCCAGTAACTGTTGAATCAAAAGATCAGCACAAGGAAAAAGAAAAACTAATCAGAGAGCCAAGGGCTGTAATCCCCGGAAAGGTATGGCCTCTTGGAACAACAGTTCGAGAGATTACTGAGAAGAAATCATCTCTCATTGAACTGTACGATCACATCACAACTCCCAGTTCTGTGGAAGAACACAGGATTATGACCTGGAAATATGATCCAGACTGGGATTGTGCAGTAATAAAGAGGACATCTGGAAGAATTCAATACTTCCATGATGTGGAAGCTCTGTTGAGTCTTCCGGAGCAAGACATCATGGATTTACAAAGCATCCCAATAACCAACTATCCAATCCATCTTAGGGGAGAGACTTCTCTGCAGCTGTAAATGGTATGAAGACCAGATTTTCTGATGATGTGCTCATACAAGCAAAGAAAGATGATAAGGAGCACAAAAGATTTAAACAAAGCAAGAAAAGAAGAACAGCTGAAGTCTCATCTCTTGTAGATGATGATATGATAAAGAGAGTTGGTTGTGATAAAGCTCAGATACCATCAAAGCATCAAGGAAATCAATTCACTTATCCTATCACAGAGTGGGGATATGTGAAAGAAATAAAGAGATGGTATTGCTGAGAAATGCTGATGGGAAGAAGGCTGATAAAATCAGGATTTTTGATCCTGTAGAGATAAAGATGCTACACCCAAGCTACACTTCATATCTTCATGATAAATTCTTCCCAAAGCTAACAGATGAAAAAGCCCAGAATGATCTCTGCTTGTATGTGCATATGATTCAAGTGATAGATAACTGCATGCAAAGGCACACAAGAGAAGGAAGCATGAGGCTGGGCTACTAAAAGGAACAATAATAGCTGAAGTGTCTGAGCTCAGAATATCAGAAGAAGATGAATTAGAAATTGTGCATAATGATAGTGTAGTGGAAACACTCACTATAGAAGAAGATGTTTTGGGACTCAGTTATGACACACTGAAGAAGATCAGCAGGATGCAGATAAAGTACAAATATGATGATCAGAAAACTGCTGTATCTTACTTCTACAATAAAATGATAGCAAGAGTTAAGGAGCTTGCTGTTTTGAAGGACTGATTACAAGGAGCTAAGCCTAAGGGGGAGTATTGTTAGATCTAGATTGTATAGGGCTAGATCATTTTTTTATAGGCTTAGTACTTGAAAATCAAGTCTTGTAATTAATTTTGTAACAGTCAATATATATATATATGTGATTTGAATCTATAGGTTAACCCCATATATGTATGTGTGTTGATTTGTGACTTGACAGGAGAAACAAGATACTTGGATGAATTTCCTGAAATGACCAAGTGTAGGAAACATCTACGGATGAACAATTTTGTTAATCCGTAGATATGTTTCATACAAGACCAAATGACCAAGTGTAAGTTCCTGCGGATGATCAAGTTTCATGAAGGGAAGATTCCTACGGAAGAGCAAATCATCTACGGAAGAACAAAAGATCTGCGGAAGGCAAGACTCCTGCGGAAGACCATTATACTTGTGCGATTACAAACTCCAAGAAGTCAAACAAGTCAACACGATCAACAACAAATCTCGAGAGATCCGGTGTTTCCTTAACCGACTCAAATCATCTATAAATATGAGTCCTAGGTTTCACATCTCGGAGAACACAATCAATCAATATTACGGCTGTCAAGAGTTCATTGTGCAACCCTAGCTGCCGTCACATCAACATCAAACATCATTCGATTCACAGAATTCGATTGTTCATAGTTATTCATTATTCTTTGTAATCATTACAGTATAGTTAATGAAATACATTTGAATTATTATTGATTTCGTCTTTATTGTGTTTCTGTGGTTGTGTTCATCATTAATCATTACAAACAATTAAACGTCAATTAGTGATAATTCCGCGATTATTAAATTGATTTATTTTAATACTGATAATTCCTGAAACGCGATCCTTGGATTCACAACAGGGTTTGTGCGAATGACCTCTATTCGTGCGATTGGTTCATGCGACTGAACTTCAGTCGCACGTTTGAACAATGCGACTGACTCAGTCGCACGAATGGGTCATGCCACTGGGCTCATTCGCATGAAACGGATCAGCAGCTGTGTTCTTGATATATTTGATCCAAAAACTCGAGTTTTAACCATTTGGATTATACCATATTCATAACAGAACCTGTACACCTCATTTACAGCCATTTCGGGTCCTTATTTTATCAAACTTCCCAAAAACTAGGGCCCGAACCTTCCTTTTTCAGTTTAACAGAAAGATTGAACAGAAATCCTGATTTAAACATGTTTTTGGATCAATTTCCACCACCCACACAGCTTAACATATTCAAGAATCGATCCGTACCAAGCAAAACTTACCAAAACGGAGCTAGTTCAGTCAATTTGGCAAGAACAGGGGTGTTTGGGGTCGAAGGGAACAAGGGGTGAGGTTACAGCAGATAGAATCTGCTTTTCACACCCTTAACCGCCCTACTTATCCTTCATGCCTATTTTTAGCCGACATACTCAATCGCACGACTGGCTTATTCGCACGACTCAATCGTACGACTGAGCCCATACGCCAGTCATTCGTGCGATTGAGCTTTATTCGCACGTATGGCATGCGACTGAACACTAATTTTAATTAAATAAATAAATTTTGAACTTTTGGATGTTACATAGTTAAACCAAACTCAGATAGAATTACATCCCATTCTTTTTCAAATTCAGCAGGAGTAATAGATTCTGCCCATACAATAGCAGCCAATATCTTTTAAAATTTGTAGTGTTACACAAAACTGGTCCCACCTACAAATATGAGTGCAAAGCAATATCAGATAATATAAAAACACATGAATGAAAAGGAATAGCAGAATATCAAATGACACAATGAGTTAAAAAGAAAAACACACAATGAGTAAATTAGAAAAAGACACAATGAGTAAACACTTGATACCTTAGATGTCACTTTGTCCCATATATGCCACATACATAACCTATGCCGGGAAGTTGGTAAAACATCTAGTATAGCCCTCTTCATTGCAGGATCTTGATCACTAACAATAACTTTAGGTGGATTACCAAAAGCTTTGACATAGTTACGCAATAACCATCTATATGAATCTGCAGTTTCAGATCCAAGAAGGGCAGCACCAAGAGTAACATTTATGTTGTGGTTATCTATACCAGTGAAAGGTACGGAAACCATATCATACCTATCATATACGACACAATAACTATAATTAGACACAATGAATATATGACACAATGAATCTTATGACACAATGAATCTTATGACACAATGATATATATGACACATTAACACCATGACACAATGAGTCTTATGACACAATGAATCTTATGACACAATGATATATATGACACAATGATATATA
>CM044014.1:62476012-62546012 GCA_024085815.1 Flaveria linearis | reverse complement strand
GAATTGAAGGACTCTTTCTCCAACTATTTATACTATGGAATTTATGATTGTGGAGGTGGTGAAGACGACGTGGGTGGATATCATTTTTGAAGTTCCCAAAATACCGTTTTGAGGATTTGATTTGAGCTAATAATGTGGTTATCTTTCTTATTTATTTACATATGATTTACATATTTGAATTACGAAACTTGGGCTGAGATAAACATTAAGATGGATTTAAAATATTTATTGCATTTTTTTATGTTTAAAACTTCTGAAAACCATTTTGATTTTACGATATTAAAATTTTGAGCATGACGTTGACATTAAGCTTGATTCTAATGTTCACAAGTTTACTTACGACAGGAAAGAAATCAAACATTTTCTTTTCCGTTCATTTTTTTCTCTTTCTTTCGTTTTTTTCTTTTCTCTTCATTTCCTTCCGAATTGAAAAGATTGTTTTTAACCCTTATTCAATTTCGTTTATTTTCTCTCCATAAGAATACAACTTTTTATTTTCTTCCATTTCATTCCATTAAAAAAGGGGTAACTTTGTAAAATATCCACCAACTTTCAAAAGTGTTCCAATTAGGTAACTTAAGTTTTAAAAGTGTTCAAATTTATTCACTTAGTTTTTATATTTTATATAAATTAAAAGTCTTAACATATTTTTTTAGCATGTTATACTTTTGGTTTCAATTAAAAAATATTTTTTCTATCTTTTGATGCTGATATGGAACGTTGACGTAAATTTTAGATATTTTTTTTATTTTTTCATAATTAACATGTTTTTTTATTTTTAATATAATATTATATATTGAAAATTTTGACCCTCACGTCTTCTTACTTTCCGCACATAAGAAAATTTAATGATGACTCGATTTGATCGTTTGGTGGTCCAATTTGTGAAAAATATGTATAAGTGACTAAATTAGAAAACTTTTAAAACTTAATTATTATTCTATGACATTTTCCCATTAAAAAAACTCTTAAACACAACTTCTTGTTTCTTTTCTTCCGTTTTTTTATTTTCTTTCATTAAGTAAACTCGGGAACACAGCGAACTGTTAAATGACAATTTAATAGAATTTAAAATTTTGTAAAATTATTAATATATTTGATTATATGTTTTATTAATTCCTAATATATATCATAATATATATATATATATATATATATATATATATATATATATAATAGTAAACGATTATGATTGGACCGCTTCACACGATGCAGGTTCAATTGCATACAATACTTTATTATAATAACTTATTTATAATAGCGAAACAATTTTTGTAACCAAAAAAACACGACCACCTTGTATTTGTAAACATTTAAACTCATAACATTTTTATGGGAGGTAAACAACATACCAATAGACCAAAATACCATGAGTAAACAGCAAGATACTTAACAAGATTAATAAATTTATAGGTAAATACATCACAACAATCAAGATTTTTCATGATTGTCTTTAATGTATTAAATTAATTAGTTGTTAATTTTCTTATTATATTTGCATACCAATAATGCATAACATTGTTGTATAATCAAATTGATTTTCAAAATTCATCATCGTATAAAAACACAATGATCTTCAGGAAAACACAATGATCTTCAGGAAAACACAATAACAAACGAAAAAAAACACAATAATGAATGAAAAACACAATAAACCGCAGGAAATACAAAATGACGAGCAGAAATAATAAATGCCAAAAATAGTATTTTATTATGTTTTTGTAGATAACAATATAATACTCGTTTTAAAAATAAAAAAACAATCATTTTTATTGTGTATTATTAAAAAACTGATATCGTATTTTATAAACATTTAAAGGAGTGAAAAAACTTGAAAAAATAAATTCAACAATAGATGTTGTGTCTAAAATATCATTCTAACAAATTTTTTAATATAATTAATTATCTCAACCGTTAGTTTAAAAAATTGATGGTTAAGATTAATTTTTGCGCTTATGATTAGAAACACTTTTTACAAGAACCTTTACCTATATAAAATTATAAATTAAATTATCTATAATATATATATACATACATATATATAAATATAATATTTAAATTATATAAAATGTATTTATAACATATTATATATATATATATATATATATATATTGAAAAGAAAACCATAAATTCGAACTTTGAAGCAAATTCAATGTTGAGATTTTCGACTCTTCAAATCATATTGAATTTCAAATGATATCGAATTTCAAGATTTTTTTAATATGATCAAACAATGAATTCTCTTACTTCTCTTATCCCTCTGATTATTGCCACAAAACAATTAATAACAATAACAAAATAACGAATCTATATACCATCAACAGTCAATAATAAACATACTAGCGGTTTATAAAAGGGGATTTTTGTGCGTTATTGCAGATTTTACACCTTCTGGTTATATTCTACATTACGTGCTTGCCCTGCAATCACCTTTAGGTCTAGCTTGCAATCATTATTCACTCGAGACACAATCGTTTGCTGCAGCCTTTAATTTTATCAAGGCTGAGTCTTTTATCTCTAATACTATATAATGCAGATTGGATGGGTACCTTTGTAACTTTACTACTCCTGTAAGACGCGCCCTTTCCCTACCCCTCCCATCCGTTTCCGGTTGTCGGCCGCTCCCCTGCCGGATGGCCGTTTCACCTTCGGTTATGAGGCCGTTTCCATGGCTTTTACGCACCCCATTCAAAGCCCCTGCCTCTTTACCCTTCCGAGGCTACGTTTACATATACCGGCCTTTCGCAATTTGCCATGCCCCTTCAATGCGATTGCAGCCGTGACTCCAAACCCAGGTAAGCATTTCATTTCCTCTGTGTATTAATCTTTCATGTTCTGTTCTCCCCTTATATGCCCGATGTTTGTTTTCAAACCAGGTAATCAGAACAATATCATCCACGTCAGTTCTAATCTGTGGTTTCTTACTATCTGATTTCTTGATTTTGTACCCTTAGTAGCTAATTAGGCCGATAATACTTGCAATTCATGTCTCCACTTCATAATTTTTTAAATCCTCTTTTGTTGATTTGGTAGCATTAAATTTTCATCGCACTTCCATATTCCATTTTTAATTTGGTTGAATTGTTCATAATTAGGGATCCATTAGTCAATGCTGATGTTTAGATACTAATGTTTGTTAATTTGCTATTTTTATTGGTGAATAACTCCACATTTGCTATTTTAATGTATATTACAAAACTAGATGCTTATTGAGTTGTGAAGAAGAGCCACACTTCATCTTCTATATCTTACATTTCATGCAGTTAGCTTATATTGAATGTCACAAGCTGAAGACCCACTTGATCTCAAGAAGTGTTATCTTGATCTCAATTCACTACAATCGAAAGAAGATGCTGCTGTTAGGTGAGTAGATCGGTTGGTTTCTGTAATGCATATGAGGTGTTTGTTGAAATGTTTCAATGAATTTGGGTGGTGTTTTATCAAGAAGGGTTGATTTTGGTTGTGAGTAGTTGGGTAAAGTGGGATCTTTTTACATTAGCTAACAGCATATGTAGATTAATATAGTGAAATTAACTTGTTTAACAGCTAAAAAGTGGGATCGTTTAGATGGGTATTTAAGAAATCGAGATGGGTGGTTTTCAATTGTTGTATCAACTATTGTTGGAATTTTGACATGGGTGTTTGTATTAAAGTGTAAGTGCTTACAGTGTGTTTGTGAAAGTGTAATAGCTTTCCCAAATGTTTGTGTTCAATGCTTAAGTGATGTTCTGTGGTGAATTGAGATTGGTGGTGTATTTGATTGTGTTTTTGCAGACAAGCAGAGATAGATGTTGAGAGGATTGGGGTGGGTGTTACTGCTGAGGCTCAGAGCATCTTTGATGCTTTGTCTAAAACGTATGCATCTGTTTGCTCTCCTATCTTTTTTAGTCTCTAACTTCATATGTATATTTGATGCCTATGAACTCCCTATCTCACTCTCTACATTGTTCAATTTGTGTCTCTACTCGCAATGTAAATCCTAGAAAATGATGTCTGATTTAGTTTTTTTTATCTTAATACATACCCTAACAGGATCATATGTTTCTCCTTAATTGCTATGTTATCTAAAGTCTTAATAAGCATGGCTGATTTAGTTTTGATCTTAATGCTCTTAATACATACTAAAAAGGGGTTTTATCTTTAGGTCTCAGTAATTGCTAATTAAGATTTGACAACATCCTATGTTATGACTAGCGCTACATGTCTCGGAGTACGTGGGTGGCATTCTTTGACATGCTTGTATGATACATAGGCCACTAGCTTCCATTTCTTTGATTACATATATGATACCAACTGTGAATATAACATCCATTTTGAAACTTACATTTACAGTACTGGGATCAACCATAGCTTGGGGTATCGGTGTGGTCGTTACATGTTTAATTCGCTTTATTGTCGGGTTTGCCGTTCGTCCTTATGTTCTCCCTTATGTAAGTTTGTCTAAAAATCTCATCACTTCTATTTGCGAGGTTGTGAAACTGGTGGGTTGGGATATGTACTTTCTAAGTGCAGAGTGAAACGGATCTGGTTGATTTAATGCTCCATCCTAAATTCCTTAGCAGCACCACAAACTACAGTTCAATTCTTTTGAAGCTTCCTGTCTACAGAGTTTGGTTAGATACACAGATCTATATAAAGGTTATATATAAAGGTTGCAAAATAAGTGGGTTGGGTCAGTTCCATAAGGTGTCTTTTTGTGTCGTTTGAAACGTGTCGGATCATTTATCTAGGAGGGACAATTCCTGACACGAAAATAAAAGGGTTAAGGCTGATTACAGCCACTTAACCCACCAACCCATTTGAACTGTTATAAAAAAGGGTTATGCAGACCATGTCAGGTTACATGGGTTAAAGTCTGCCCGCATTGTAACCAGCCACAGCCTCCTGACAAGAACTGCCCTCCCCAAACAGTTTTTTTCCAAAAACTTTAATTTACATTTAAAATTATTAGTGTGTCAAAGGTCAGATATGGTCCAAAATATCTTTGTAAACCGTTAACATAACCTAAACTGAGACATGAAATGCTACTTCGTACTTATCTGATTCATAGGCATTTAGTTCATTTGTATAGAATCATGTTGAATCAATTAAACTGTATAGCCATATCCTACATTTCATGCAGTTAGCTTACATTGAATGTCACAAGCTTTCCGTTTGATGTATGTTTTGTAATAATTCTAACTAGCTTCATCATTTTGGAGTTTGTTTCTTTTTGGGATGTTTTTTAATTTTTATTACACAATATATTCTTTATTTGTCCTATATATACGTTTTCAGTTTTGGTCTTTAGACTAGAAGTTAATGACAACGGTCCGTTATTTGACATTCTTACCTAGCCAGCAGTTATTAGGAATATAGGTATTTATATACCTGTTTACTTGCAGTACATTACCTATTTTTAGTTTTGGACATAATAAGTTCTTAAATAGTACTTTCATGCTTTCAAAGTTCTTTGTTAACTACGACCTTGCGAGACCTATGATTCGTTGCGCTTCATATGTTTTAAACTGGAAAAATACTTTTATTTAGAGATAAAGGGAGCTTCTCATAAGTTTCTAACAGGGCAAACCCGGTGCACAAGGCTCCCACATGCATCATGCCCGGGGTTGGCAGGCCTACTTGGCTTGTTGTACGCATTCTTACCCTGCATTTCTGTAGGATACTGTTCCACGACTCAAACCCTTGACGTTTAGGTTACATGCCAACAACCTTACCTGGGCTCTAAGGCTCGCTCCTCACAAGTTTCTAACTATTGAATATTTGGATTTCATGTGCATCGCAACATCAATCCTTCCATGGATTTACCCTCCACTATTCGTCTCCAGCTTGCTTACTTCTCAAGTTAACTTCTTTATTTATAGGATTTGAAGCCTATTTGGTTGGTGGTTGTGTGAGGGATTTACTTCTAAATAGAAAGCCAAAAGATTTTGATGTTATCACTACAGCTGATCTTAATCAGGTTTTCCATCTTAAAACAACTTCATTTTGTGCTATTAACATGGCTATTTAATTCATGTATGTGATGTTGATGCTTGAAGTATATATGCTGATTTTGTAGATTAAAAAGCAGTTTCATCGCTGTATAATTGTTGGACGCAGATTTCCTATATGTAGGGTGCGTATAAAGGGATCAGTTATTGAGGTATGCTGTTGTATTCACTTTCTTTCTGGTTCTTTTCTGGTATGTATACCATCTCAGGTAATATAAGCCTTTTGTATGTTGTATGCCAGGTGTCCAGTTTCAATACTTTGGCAAAACATTCTGAAGAAAAAGAAAAATTTCTCCTATCTCAAATCCCTCGAGGCTGTGACAAATTTGACCTCAATCTGTGGAAAAACTCCATGCATCGGGACTTCACTGTTAATAGGTATTTTTTTGCAGCTTTGTGTGTGTCTGGTGAACTTTTGAGGTTCCATTCTATCTCTAGGCAGCATCATTGTTGCTAATTGTCATGGTGAAGACTTATTTTGTAGAAAGGTGGCTATGGTGAAGAATTTCTTGTTTATCACTTCTTAGTTCCAGTTTTTTTGTTTAATTTTCTTGTGTTGCTGTGATTATGTGAAAGCAGCTTGTTCTTTGACCCTCTTAATTACAAGATATATGATTACAGCAGTGGGATGAAAGACTTACTAGATCTAAAGGTTAGACATAAACTTCTGCATTATCGTTACCTTTCGTTACTTTCTTAATTATTAGAATGGAATTTCAACTATGGAGTGTGGTAAAGCATCATCTGGTGTTAGAAAAGTTAAGAAGATTGCATATTTTTGCTGTAGAGATCTTATACACGTTAAGTCTTATTATATAATTATTGACTTTCTTATTTTCTATTATTGTTCATAAGTCAAGTGAGTACAAGGCTGCATTCATTACTCTCAAAGAGTATATTGGTTTGTTATAATAATTTTTTTTCGTTTTAGGTTAACACAGTTAGCGGTCGAAGAGGATTAAAGGTAATATGAATCCATCATGATTAAATAAAAGTGTTTAGCAAATTATGACGAATGTGTGTAAGTTTATCTCAACTTCTTTATTTCAACAGTTGGTTTTGGTTTCAAGTTTTCCAGAAACTTTTATCATGTTTAACATTAATTTTACATTCTTGGAAGTGTTATTTGGCTCTCTAGAGGCGTAATGCACTCATTGTTCAGTTGGTTGACTCTTTTCATTGGCGCAAAGCTCTATTTTTGAAGTGCTGTTAAAAGGGACTCTACATTGAAGTTGGCTGTCTTTATTACAAAAGGTTGGCTGCTTTAAAAAACAACACACCATAATTAAATTTGTTATGCTTTTATAATTTTACTTAAAGTTTTTTCCAAACAAATTTCATCACATATATAATCTAATCAATAAAAAAGTTGCAGATCAAGAAATTTATGATAATAACTTTAATTAGCATAAAGTTGAGAACTTTAATTAGGGGCACATGAGAGTTACAAATGGCTGCTAAACTAAAATTTTAATCTTATGATATCAAACAACAATATATAATGATTGACTGATTGGTGAATTTGATCCACTGAATGAATCATTAAATTTAATTCGATCTCATATTCACCATGTAACGGAAGAATTTTGTTATTCAAATATGTGTGACTTTTTTAGTTAGTTCATATTTATATATACAATTTCTCTTTTTTTAACAACTCTTTAACCAAGAAACAGACAACATAAAGATGAAAATAGTGACGGAGATCAAAGCAGCGAATACTCAAATTCGCTGCAAAGAGGTTGTGTTTGCTGATTTGAGTTGTAGGTAAGTAAGTTTTATGTACACGAAGATCATTTAAAGGTGTTTGACGCCCAATTATTGTTACAACGTCTTCTTTTTTCATTTACCGTAATGTTTGCGCCGCAACGCGCGCGGGCACCCACTAGTTCTATTTAATGACATGTAAGATTCGCAAAGCCATAAACCAAAAAAATTGCAATTCAAGCACGTAATGCAGAATATAATCCAAAGGTGTAAATTTATGATTGGATAGAAATCTAACATCTTCACTTTGTGGGTGTCTATATATAGATACTTGGATAGTTGAATTACAAAATTGGGCTGATGATACGATGAGATGAATTTCGCGGACCGTTTCATGATTGACATCATTTATAAAGGAAGAATAAGAGTTAGAAATAAAAAATCATATATTTATAAGTTTTATGGATTTGAAAATTGTAAGAGTCATAAAAACCAAAAAACCTAATTGTGAATAAACTACTACGGAATAGTATTAATTAAATTGATAAGCATAGGCAGTATTTATGTATCTAACACTTCAAATTGTTTATCGGTTGATTATATAAGTGGATAAATAACTATTTGGATTTATATTAGTTGTTTCATATCAATTTAAATATTAATGGAAAAAAATTGAAAAAACATACACTTTCATTTTTTTAAATATAAATAAACAAAATTTTTGTTTTAACAAGGGATTCATAGTCATTTACTTAAAGATAAAACAATTATTTTTCTGAAACATTATTGCAGAGTTCAAGAATTGAGTCTCGAAAAATCTTAGTATACATCAAACAAAAATTTTCAAGTTTGTACGAAACTATCCCCAATACCCAAGTAAGTTTTTTGAAACAGCATGCCAACCGTTAATTGTAAATTCCAGAATCCGATCGAACTCACTTCGTTTTATTGTTGCACTTGATAATATGCGAAGACAGGTGAACAATCTATTTTAAAGCAATCTAGATAACAAGGTGTTTTCAATGTTTACAACAAACTCATTGTAATTGAAATGTGTATTCAACGTCGAACGATTACAATGATAATCGATACAAGATCGATCTCACCCGAGGGTGGAAAATCACAACACGTGATCTGCTCAATTGAGCGAAATAAACAAAGAAAACACACAAACTATCTAGACTAATTTTGGTAAATTGAAGCACACGTAAAACTGAATTCGCATGAAAATCACAACACGTGACTCAGGTTTTCGCGTGAATTCAAAAGTGAAAGTTGTCTTTCGTATGAAGTTTACATTTCGCATAATGTTTATTTTCACGTGAAATGATTTCTCGCATGACAAAAAGGCTGTCAAATTTTCTAAGTGTTAGATGCTTTTGTTTCTCAAATGATATTGTACATAATCACATTTTGCTGATAAACCTTAAGTATAATAAACATTGAGATGATAAATTGTTTCTAAGTGTTGAAATCTCTATATGAAAGTGTTTTAATATTCAAAGTGTTCAAAGTATAACCTCAAATGTTATTATGTTCTAAGTGTTCTCATCTTGATCTTATTTGACAATGCAGATGGCACAAATGATTTTCAATAAAAATCACAATTGTGTTGCCTATCTAGACGAGGTTCCGGAAGGAAATGAACTATTTTCTTCAATGATCGAGGGACTGAAGAATTCTCGGATTGTATATGCAATATCTGCTAATCCAGTAATATATTCTGAGCTTATTTATTCTTTCTGGAGCACTGCTGCTCTGAAAAAAGACCAAGCTGGTAATCAGGTTATTACTGCCACAGTCAAGGAGAAAAGAGTGACTGTCTCACAGGCTATTCTAAACAGAGTGTTACTGTTTGATGATCAAGATAATGCTCCTACTAGACTTGAGGATTATGTTGTGATAGATTGTTTGACTCGTATGGGATACGAGTATAGATATCCAAGTCTGGAAAAGAAGTGGTTACCACCATACTGGAAATACTTATTTCACGTGGTAATCCACTGTCTAAGTAATCTGAAGGCTGGGATGGACAGTCTTAGTGCTGTGTTTGGTTCTTTATTGGTTTCTCTGGTAGACGATCTTCCTTTTAGCATTTCTAGAGTAATTTTCCAGGAAATGCAAAAGAACACTACTGCTAATCCAGGGAAGAAATTCATCATGTATCCCAGATTCATTTAGCTGGTTATCAACGATGCTTTTTCTGAGCTTGCCACTCAGAGATCTCCAAATATGTTGTACAGACGATTAAGAAGGAGATTTTTACACACCTCACTGGAGCTAGAGGAAACAAATGCTCTGGTGAAAGTTTTGCGAAGATCGGAAAATTCTCTGAGATTGAAGAAAATGTTGATGAGTTTGGTGAAGGTGCTCATACTGATGAGGCACAAACTGGTGCTTCTACTTCTACTGCTAGAGATAATTTGGATGAAGAGATTGAGAAATTGTTTGAAGATGAGCCTGTGCGTGAAGGAGGAATGGAAGGAGTTGTTCACTCTGCTTCCAGTTCTGAGACAGCTAGTGACCATATCGGGAATGTTCCTTATGTTATCCAAATGGATCAAACACCATCTACTCCAACATCTTCTCGACCAAATGATGAAGACATGGATACTGATTATGTCCCTGAAGAGTCGCCCAGTACATCCTCACGAAGAAAACGTATGGCAAGGAGGAGAGACTTTCCGGCAAGAAAGAAAGGCCGAGGTATTGTACCAAGGAGACCACGAACACATGTGGTTGTCACCGAGACTGAGCAAGATCAGGCAGCCAATGTGACTTCTTCTGCTCCTGAAACAGAAACAGTTCCTGTTTCTGGAGCAGCTAATATTTCTGGCTCTAGTTTTTCTACACCGCCTCATCAAGAAAATTTTGAGTTTGATGTTGATACTCTTTTGAATACTCCTCTAGAGTTTCAGAGGAGAGAGGAATCATCAAGTACTCCTGGTTCTATCACATTGGAAGAAAGAATAAAGAACCTGGAGAAAGAAAATTTTGAGAATATGAAGTTGATTGCTGAATTAAAGAAAGGCAATGTAGAGGACTAATCAAGGCTCGGCAAAACAATTGAAGTCTGAATGAAGTCAAATTCTGAAGATTGCTTGAGCAAAAGCCAGACTCTCGCTAAATCAAGTTTCCACGCGAGAAGCAGCCTGTGCGAAAGCTTCTGTCACGCGCAAGTCACTTCCACGCGAGAAGCACACCATGCGAGAAAGGATTCCACGCGAAAGATTTAAGCTGCGCGAAAAGCATCTCGCGCGAGAACTCACAGTTTAGTATAAATAGCTAAGTTTCATTTTGTAATGAAGCTTTTCATCGATAATCATACATATCTGTGCGAAATCGCATAAGACCTGTAATAGGTTGTTTGTTTCAATCGCAAAAGCATTTATTGTTCAATCCAATCGTCTTTTCTACTCCAATCTTGTTTATATTCCGCGTTCACAAGATTGAGATCGTGTGTTATTGTTCTTGGGAGATTTTCAGAGGATTTACAATTGGTATCAGAGCATTAGGCTCTTGAACCACGATTTGGAGAAGATTTGGATTGTGTTCTACTCGTTTTTGAAGAAATTATTCATTGATCACTTCAGAATCTGATATGGCGATGTTATGCTGCTCGATTTTGGAGGTTTTGGACTGATTTGAACCGATTTTAACTGAATTAGTGGACTTTAAGTGAATTTTAATTAAAATTGACTTAAATTCATTAAAATTGGATTAAAATGGATCTAATCAAACCTAATCAGTGAATTGGAGGTGAAAATCGCTTGAACAAACTGTTGAACATTCGTTTCTGCACAAACTCGACGTTTTCGCTTGATCTGCAATTTTTCGCACGCGAAAATTAGTGTTTTCGCTCAGTTAGGTATTACACCTTTTTATGCGATTCGCGTGAAAAGGTAATTCTGTAAATTCGCACGAATTGTTCCATTGCGCGAAAGGTTGTGCCGCGCGAAATCACTTTTCGCACGAGTTCTGTTTTCGCACGAAAACCAGATTTTGACTTTCTGATCATTATGGCTTCAACAACACCGAATTTGAAGCATCTTACTGCTTCACTTCATCTAGACACTGAGATTGGTACTGGTAACAAGCCACCGAGGCTTCTCTGTGAAGATGATTATTCTGATTGGGCTTTCCGATTCGAGAGATATGTTATCTACACGGAACCGAAGATGTGGAGATCAATCCAGTATGGTCCTTACATTCCGTTGTACAAAAACGATAAAGGAGAGATGGTTCAGAAACCTGAACATTTGTGGGATGAAGATGACATCAAGAGGTTGGAACTTGATGATAAAGCGTATGCTGCCATCACAATGGCTCTTACTACTGAGATCTCACAAAAGTCTCAAGAGTTCAGGGGTGCTAAAGTGCTTTGGGATGCTCTGGAGTCTCAGATTATGGGCAACAAAGATATGAGAGAGAGCAAAAAGGATATGTTGAATCAAGAGTTCAACATGTTCAATCATATTGTTGGTGAAGAGCTGGAAGTTCAGATGGCCAGGTTTGTTAGACTGGTCACGAAAATGAAGAGTGCGGGTATTACTCTGGAACCCATAACTGTGAACAAGAAGTTGCTCAACTCACTTCCATACAGTTGGAATAACAACTGTACTTTGATAAAGAAAACCAAAGACTTGTATACTCTACAGTTGACTGATCTCATCTCAACAATCAAGTCTTATGCTATGGATGATAAGCAGCGAGCTGCTAATCATCTCAGTTCTCTGGGTGCTGAAGGAACTGCTCTATATGCAAAGATGGCTAGTAATCCGAATTACTATGTCAGTTATACGCAGATGTGTCAGCAACAACAATCTGGAAGTGCAGCATCTTCTTTTATTCAACCAGCAGTAAACCACCAAGTTCATGTTCCAGCTGCTCAACATTATTCCCCCATCATCCATCAACAAGTCTCTCAATCTCAAGATTCTCAGAGTGGTCAACATGCTTATGTTGCTACCACTAGTCCATCAAAACAAACTGTTCAGATTGCTGAGGAGCATCTTGCTCTTTTCACCACTTTCATGTCGAGTTATGAAGCTTTCATGGCCGGAAGACTTACTGCTCCAAATGTTCTGGTTGATGATCTTCAACAAGTTAATCCGGATGATGTTGAAGAGAATGATATCAAGTATCAAATGGCTATGGTTGTTTACAGGGCGAAGAATTTTGCTAGAAGAACTGGGAGGAAAATGTTTGGCGTTAACAATTCTAGCAAAATTGGTTTTGATAAATCTAACCTGAGGTGTTACAACTGTGACAAACCAGGTCATTTCGGCAGAGAGTGTACTGAACCAAAAACTGGTCAAAATGAAGGCCCGAAGAAGATGGTGACTGTGGAGATAGAGCCAAAGAAAGTCAAAGCAAGTACTTCTGGTGGTACTAAAGCATTAGTTTCTCAAACTAATGCTGAATATGATTGGTCTGATCAAATGGAGGCTCTTGATTTACATTTGTCTACTGCCTTGGTTGCAAAGATTGTTCCAGAACCAGAAGAGGAAGAAAACTTGTTTGCTGAATTTGTGTCTGATGATTTGTTGGAGGGTTTGTTTGCTACGGTGGAAGAAGAGAAGGAGAAAGTTGAAATAGAGGATGAGAAAGTGGTAGAAGATAAAGAGAATGTTGTGAAGGAAGAACAGGTTGAAAAGGTTGCTGAAGAAGAAAGTGTGAATGAAAAGTACACTGTTGAGCTCACAGTCAAAAGTCCATGCATTGATCCAAAGACTGTTGCTAGTGCTCCAGTGGAAGAACCAGCTGATGAAATGAAAGCATTCATGGTAAAGAAGGCAGAGAAAACAGAAGGGGAAACTTCTGAACCAAAGGTATATGATAGTCTATGTAAAAATACGTGTTGAGAAAGTTCAAAGATACAGTGTTCACAATGAGAGCCTGATAATGGAAGTTGAAAAACTTCAGTATCAAGCTAGAAAACACAAGTCAAATGAAAAGATTTTTCAAGAAAAACTTGAAGGTTTAAACAAAACAATATATAATTTGAAATTAAATCTTCATGACAAAGAATGTACTAATAATGACTTGACAAATAGAAACAATGAACTCGCTCTAGAAATTAATCGACTCAACAGTGAATTAGCCACGGTTAAATTGACTGTTGAGAAATTTGAACTTTCATCAACAATGGTTGAAGGAATAATCAAGTCACAAATGACTCAGAAGATCAAAGGAGGAAAGTGTGGTGTTGGATTTTCTAACATTGCTCCTCCAATTAATCATGATTACTCATGTTTACCATCATCTGATAACATTTGTGATTCTGATATGGTCTATGGAATTGGATTCTCTCCATCTCAAGACCTAAAACCTTCAGTCAAAGTAAATTTATCTGTTGATCCTATCATAGAACCCAAACCTAAACAATCACCTGAAATTTTTGTGCAGATAAATTGAAGGTGGATGGGTTGGTTGAAGACTGTGAGAGTGAAAATAAAAGTGAAAATTTGAAAAATAAAATTGTGGATGATTTCAGATCTAGTTGTAATCAAACTTTAACAAGAAATGAAAAGATTGTTGATCTGAATGTGCCAAAATTAACATTAAAAGTAAATTGAATGCAAATCAAAGGGCAAATCAGAAAGAAAAATTTGAAAAAGATTTTAAAAGTAGATTTGTTTCAAAAGGTTTAATTGAAAATGAAGAACATATTTTTAAAGAAACGAATTCTCGATTCTTTAAAAATAAACTTCATTATAATGCTAACCTTGTGAATCAAGATATCTGTAGCCCAGATTTGCAAGTGAAAGCTCCTTCTCCAGCATCCATTCGCATATCAAAGTCTGGTCCTCCTCCAGCACAAATTCGAATAACAAAGCCTGGTCCGTCTTCAGCAGAATCAAAGACTATTCCTATTCCAACACTACCAATTCCAAAAGTCAAAACTGCCAAATCTTCAATCCAAAGTGGTCATAATTCATCGATCTCCTCGAATCTGCAAAAGATGAATTTGCAATTGTCAAACATGGCAAAGATTCGAGAGACTGTGGAGAAAGTTAAACCTAGTCAATCTGACTTTGGTTTTTATGACAATTTTCATTATTGTCATCCACAGTTTGTTTTCCACACACAACAAAAGAGATGCTTTCAGTGTGGAAACACAAATCATTTGGCAAATAAGTGTCCGTTTAGACAAAAATCATTAAGTAAACAAAGATTTCATAATTCTATTTCTCATAATAGAAAACTATTTTTCACTCGTGAAAAATTTTCAAATAATATGAAATCAAAGGTTGTTAATGATTTTAATGTCAAACGGGATAAGAAATTGACTAATGATGTAAAGGAAAATGTCAAGATTAAAAGCATAAATGAAAAGAATGATGTGCAAAGCAAATACAACAATATCAAATCATTTTGTCTAACTGCAACACAGAATGTGCTCAAGTCATGTTTGACTTGGGTACCAAAAACTAAGTAATTTTGTTACTTATGCAGGGACAACCGCTAAAGGCTACTGAAAGTTTATGGCATGCAGACAGCGGTAGTTCAAAGACATATGACAAGAAACTTACAATTGCTTCAACATGTTTAGTCATAAAACCGAGAAACTTGACAATAAGCTTTGAAAAATATTTATGGTCTTAGGGGGAGTCAAGATTGGATCAATAAAATGAATTTTCATGATTAAATGAGAAATGATTTTACTCAGTTCAAAAAGAGTCTAAGTACTTTTAAAGGCTTAAATACGAATAGACTTGGATTATGTTTGATGTGTCAATAGGCTTTGCTTTCAGAAATGAAAAGATCATAATTGAGTGATTACACTTGAATTAAAGAAATATGATTTAGTGGGGAACATATCAGGATTATGTACCAAAAATGTTCTAACACAGACTGAGAGATATAATCTTGTCATACTCAAGCATGTATGTGATTGATTCAGTGATTATCATAACTATATATATATATAAAAGATAAAATACAAAAGAGACAAAAAGAGAAAAACACAAAAAGAAAATAATTGAGCAAAAAGATGCCAAAAAGGAAAAGGCCATATAGGATATAAGATGCCAAAAGGCACAACAAATCAAAAGATATGTCTAAAAGACATACATACTATATGGTATATATTTTCTATTTTGAGAATAGTTTTTAACTTTGGAAGGCAAAATCAAAAGATGGGGCATGTAAGTCCGGATGGCTTGTAAGTCCTAAACATCTTGAGAGGGCAGACGTAAGTCCGGATGGCTGTCAGTAAGTCCTTAAACTTGTTAATATTCCGGGTTAAGAAATATTTCTCATGCTAGTTATGCTCAAATAGTTATATTTAGGAATACAATAAATGGTATCACTGATCATCAATGCATGGTTTAAGTCAAATTGGGGTGACTTGAAATTCTCAATAGTGTCTTGAAGGATAATAATTATTCTACAGAAGTTCTGATTGTGGGATCCACTGACTTGTATTAAATATACACAAAACATGATAAGTATCACTCCTTATGTTTCTGAGTAAAACCTGAAGTATAAGTTTAAAGGGACAAAAGATATTGACAATCAACTTAACCAGTTTATTTTAATAAAGCTGGACAGAGTCTTGACTTGATAAAGAACTATATGATCTCATTTTGAAAATTTTTTCAAGAAAAGGAAGATTCCAGTCCATGCTCCTGTTCCTCCCAACTCGTTAAAGCATCTACTATCATGAAGATGTGAGAAGGATTCCGGTCACGCTGTGATCAGATGCACTGACAAGTCATTTCGAATTATTGATCCAGCAGACTTGATAAGTTTGGCAAAGACGACTTACTCAAGCTGTTACACTGCTCTATCTCAGCTGATGAGTCCGTTTATTTTCTATCTTGCCAGTACGTGTGGATGATTGACCGGATCCTTAGGAATAAATGGTATGCCTATGCAGGCTCATACAAGAAATCAAATGTTGATCTTGACTAAGATTGTTTCACCGAGCCTAGGGGGAGATTGTAGAGGACTAATCAAGGCTCGGCAAAACAATTGAAGTCTGAATGAAGTCAAATTCTGAAGATTGCTTGAGCAAAATCCAGACTCTCGCTAAATCAAGTTTCCACGCGAGAAGCAGCCTGTGCGAAAGCTTCTGTCACGCGCAAGTCACTTCCACGCGAGAAGCACACCATGCGAGAAAGGATTCCACGCGAAAGATTTAAGCCGCGCGAAAAGCATCTCGCGCGAGAACTCGCAGTTTAGTATAAATAGCTAAGTTTCATTTTGTAATGAAGCTTTTCATCGATAATCATACATATCTGTGCGAAATCGCACAAGACCTGTAATAGGTTGTTTGTTTCAATCGCAAAGCATTTATTGTTCAATCCAATCGTCTTTTCTACTCCAATCTTGTTTATATTCCGCGTTCACAAGATTGAGATCGTGTGTTATTGTTCTTGGGAGATTTTCAGAGGATTTACAGGCAATGATGAGAAGACAAATCTGATCAACATGATTCATCTTGACTCAGCAATTAAAGACACAAGACTGGCCTCTCTTGAACAACAAATGAAAAACATGTTCGATTATTCTTCAGGGCTGGAAAGACAACTGAATGAGCTGAGAGAATTCATTTCACAGACTTATTTTCATCAGCCACCAATCATAAGGTCTACAACTGTAATTGGTGAATCGAGTAGACGATCTCCAAGCCCTCCTCCTACTGAGAATGTTCAAGAAAAGAAGTGGTTAACGAAGCTCAAATCTCCACTGAACAGCCAAGTGTTAGCACTACTGAGGATGTTCCTATTTCATCTGAAGTACCTATCACCGAAGCTTACACGTCTACAGCTTTCGTTGAACCAGAGCACATGTTCACTTTACCTATTGTTCATGAACAGGAGGATGAAGAGTTAGTTGATTATGCTGAGTCTGATGATAATGAGGATGATGATGATGAGGATGACGATGAAAATGATGATGATAATGGTGGAGATGATGATGGAAATGATGGTGATGATGATGATGGTGGAGATGATGGAGGTAATGATGGTGATAATGATGATGGAGGTGATAATGATGGAGGTGATGCTACAGGTTCTTCTTTGAGTCCACTGGAAATACTAACACTGATAATGTCGATCGACCAAGTGTTAGTAATCCAGAAGGATATGATCCAATTGACCCTGCCACGGAGAGTGTGTATGAAAAGGAACTGTATTCTTTTCAACAATCTTCATCTGGAGCTGTTGAAGAAGAACTTGATATGTTTGATGATCTGGAAGAGCAGAATGAATATACAGACATTTTTGGGAACAACCTTCAAGAGCTATTCAAAGACATCAATCTTGAAGAAGGAGAAATCCCCAATGAGACTGTGAGTGGTGAAACTCCTGCTGTTGCTACAAAGAAAGATTCTACTGGTCAGATTGCTTTATTTACTAGAGGAGGATTGATGTTCAAAGCACCACCACCACCACCTACTGATGCTCATTTTCTGTTTATATCAAAGCCAAAACAGAAGTATGGTGAAATGTCTCATGTTATTAGCTGGGGTTATGATGGCGAAAAAGGATGTATGTCATAAAGAGAAGGAATGGAGAAATTGATTATCTAAAGAGCACTCAAGACTTCCATACTCTACGTGCTGCTGATTTATACTCCATGGGCAAAGCTCCATTCTTCAATGAAAGTAATTACAGTGAAGCTGAACTGATAAGATCACTAATACGAAGGGAGATGCGCACAAACTTCAAGGATTTTAAGACTGCAAAATCAAAGTTGATTGATGACTCAACAAGAATTGATGAAAATACTAAAGCTCCTATGAAGATACGAGTCTGTCACACCCCCCTGATAGCGGAAACACAGGGAATGCGAGCTAGACGGGATCGTCATAACACATGGTATATGATAGAGTAGCAATAAAATATGATGACAAGCGTGTCATGACGACACCCGAACACAAACGGAGACTTGTGTCGTGTATCAATGTCCACGACAGCATAGTCATAAGCACAACACAATGATCACAAAAACATTGATAATAGCTTGTAATGTACTATTCCCACAACATGGGAACATGTATACAAAAGATCATATTCATGTTCAAGCTTTACAAAAGTAATAAACACGAAATGCTTCCTAGGGTCTCCTCTAAAAGGCAGCACTCCTAGAACTTCAATTTCCTTGATCACCTGAAAAGTAATGCTCAAAACGGTCAACAATAATGTTGGTGAGCTTCGCAGGTTTAAATTGTAAACTTGTAATTGATGTTGTATATTGTTTGTAGTGGAATACTGTGCATACAGTTATAAGTAAGCAAAATCACATATCATGAGTTTTATACAACCAAACCTAATGACGTACACAAAGAAACTTGTCAGAATATATTCACCCAATGCCCGTTCCTGGCAGTGTGATGGTACTCACAAGTAACCATCTGTCAAGGGTGGGGGTGTCAACCCAGTAGTACTACTAATACCTATCTGTTGGTTCCAACACCGGAATTAATGGTTGTAAGACAGTCCACACAGTAACATCATGTACGTATCAGATAAGTACTCACAAGACAGTATCACGTTGATTCCAAGTATAAAAATTGTATGTATAGTGTACAGCATTGAAAATGTGTGAGCATACTCTTTCCCCATGTTTGTAAAAGATTGAAACAATGTATAAGCGTAAAAAGGGGCCACGAAACTCACTTGTTAAGTGGTAAGTATGTCTGATGAAACTTCCCAAACTTGTATGTATGTATGAACAGTCAATCACCTATTGACAGTTATGTTAAGAATTAATCTTGTGGACTATTGTTAATAATATTGTTTAATTGAGTCGGGTCGTTTCGGTTCGGTCGTGAGTAGTACACACAAGCAGTCACACACACCTTAGACTAGATTGTTTTAAATAGTACGTGCCTGTTAATGGCGTTGATTTTAATCTTTGTGATCAAGCTATGACACTTAATTATATTTTATTATCGTCGTGAGATCTCCGAAGAGGGGATCCACACACTCACACACCATTAAATCATACAGTAGGACCGGACGCACGACTGACACTCCATTCACACGAGCGAACTTTCAGTCGTACGAATTAGCTACTTTCGTACAATTGAACCTTCATTCGTGTGACTAAGCCTTCAGTCGTACCACGCAATACCAGTCGCACGACCCATCAGCCAACCGCGCGACTCGAAGTCCCTCCGCGCGAATCAGCTTCATTCGCGCGAGTGGACTCCTTTACGCGTGACAGGCATCTGACCGTGCGACTCTCGCACAATCGCACACACACACTTTCGCGTAGTCCAGTCACGCGACAACACCTGTCGCGTGACATCTCCAGTCGCGTGACAACCTCTATTCGCACCCACCGACAGTCGCGTGACACAACCGCGCGACTTACCTATTCGCTCAAGTCTCAAGTCGCACACACACATGCAGTCGCACGTCCCTTTCGCTCACGACAACCCCATTCGCGCCATCGGGAGTCGCGACGGCAGTGAGTTTCAGGTCGGCCTTCGGCTGCCCGATCACGAGTGTTACCCAACCAGAACCTCCAGAACTCATATTCTAACCTATCTAGACAAGAAGCACACTCAGAAACAAGACATGCAAGTCCACACGACCTCATGTGCTCGGATGAACCCGAGCACCCGAAAACCCTCGAAATACAGCTGTAAAATCGGGTTAAAAACGAGGTAATGAGGTTATCTACCTGCTAGGAACTAGTATTCACGATGGTACTCGAGATTTGAAGACGAAAATGCGAGAAACAGGTCGGTTTTGGTGTTGGTTTCTAGAGAGAGAGAGTAGAAGAGGAGGATGAAGTAGTGAGAGGGTGAAAAGAGTGAAAAATGGCTGGGAAGGGGTATTTATACCCAGCCTAGTTTCTCAAAGTTTCAAGTTTAGTCCCCGCACTTTGCCCCGAGTTCCTAAATTTTGTTTCGGTTGAAAACGTTATAATTTTTGTGTTGTTTTATTGACGATAAAATGTTATTAATGTTATTTATAATTTAAAAATGATTTTATTCGTGAAAATTATTTTATTATAAAAATGACGTGTTTAGTGTTAACGGGGCAAATCTTGGAGAATGCCTTAAGATAATGACACGTCAAGCAACGATACTACACATATAAGGGCAATTAAGTAAAGCAAATATGGTATTCACGTAATTGGTTCGTCAAAATAAGGAATGACTGTTAACAAAGTTAAGTAAATCATGTTTAAACGACGGACCTTTGGTGACGGATGTCACAGTATCCCCCAGTTGAGGGAATTTCGTCCCGAAATTCAACTGGTGCTAGGCCCTAGAACGTCATCCGCGAATAAATGTGGATATTTGAGTCTCATCTGATCTTCACGTTCCCATGTAAACTCTGGCCCTCGTTTGGAATTCCATCTCACGCGGACGATAGGTATCTTGCTGCGCCTTAGCTTTTTGACCTTTCGGTCCATGACCTCAATAGGTTCCTCAATAAAACGAAGCTTTTCGTCGATCTTGATTTCCTCAATTGGTACGTGTAAGGACTCGTCTGCCAAACACTTTTTGAGGTTTGACACGTGAAAAGTATCATGCACGCCGCTGAGTTCTTGTGGCAACCTCAATCGGTAAGCCACCGGACCGATTCTTTCTGTAATCTCGAATGGTCCTACGTATCGAGGGGCTAACTTCCCTTTCTTACCAAATCGTACGACCCTTTCCACGGAGAGACCTTAAGCAACACTTGATCTCCAACGTTAAACTCTAGCGGCTTCCGACGGTTGTCGGCATAGCTCTTTTGGCGGTCTCTAGCAGCTTTGAGTCGGTCTTTGATTTGGAAGATTTTATCAGTAGTTTCTTGGATGATCTCTGGGCCCGTAAGCTGGCTTTCACCAACTTCAGCCCAACAAACTGGTGATCTACATTTCCGGCCATACAACGCTTCGAATGGTGCACATCCAATGCTAGTATGGTAACTGTTGTTGTAGGAAAACTCGATCAGCGGTAGATGAGTATCCCAACTGCCACCAAAATCGATGACACAAGCCCTTAGCATGTCCTCGAGCGTTTGTATCGTTCGTTCACTTTGGCCATCTGTTTGTGGGTGATAGGCAGTACTCATGTCTAATCGAGTGCCCATCGCTTTCTGTAACGTCTGACAAAATCGTGAAGTGAATCGACTGTCTCGGTCGGATATGATTGACACCGGCACCCCGTGTCGTGTCACGACCTCTTTGATGTACAACCTTGACAGCTTATCCATCTTGTAGTCTTCTCGGATAGGCAAGAAGTGAGCGGATTTTGTCATTCGATCCACCACGACCCATATCGTGTCGTGTCCGCTTGGAGTTCTCGGGAGTTTGGTAATGAAATCCATAGTGATGTTCTCCCATTTCCACTCGGGAATTTCAGGTTGTTGCAATAATCCCGATGGTTTCTGGTGTTCAGCCTTGACCTTTGAACAAGTCAAGCATTTGCTCACATATATAGCAATATCTTTCTTCATGCCTGGCCACCAGTACAACTCCTTCAGATCGTGGTACATCTTGTCTGCACCAGGATGAACAGAGTATCGTGTCTTGTGTGCTTCATCCATGACTAATGTACGTACACCTCCCCATCTGGGGACCCATATACGATCTATGAAGTAATGAACGCCATCATCTTTGCGAGTCATCTGTTTATCCAACCCTCGGAATTCTTCTCCCGCAAGGTTCTCTTCTTTCAAAGCCTCGTTTTGTGCAATTTGAATCTGAGCCTTTAAATTGGTTTGAATAGTCAAACCTAGCGCTCGTGCACGTAATGGTTTCACACGTTCTTTGCGGCTCAAAGCATCAGCCACTACGTTAGCTTTCCCTGGATGATACCGGATTTCACAATCGTAGTCGCTAAGCAGTTCTACCCAGCGTCGCTGTCGCATGTTAAGTTCTTTCTGGTTCATGATGTGTTGAAGGCTCTTATGGTCTGTGTAGATGATGCATTTGGTTCCGTATAGATAATGCCTCCATATCTTGAGTACAAACACTACGGCACCCAACTCCAAATCGTGAGTTGTGTAGTTCTTTTCATGCACCTTGAGTTGTCGCGAAGCGTAAGCAATTACCTTATCTTTCTGCATCAGTACACAGCCCAAACCTTGATGTGAAGCGTCACAGTACACCACAAAATCATCAGTTCCGTCTGGGAGGGACAATATCGGTGCGTTGCACAACTTCTCCTTTAATGTTTGGAACGCCTGTTCTTGTGCTTTCCCCCAATCGAACCTCTTGTCTTTCTGAGTCAACAAAGTTAACGGTTGGGCAATCTTGGAGAAATTAGCAATGAAGCGATGATAGTATCCGGCCAATCCCAAGAATTGCCGTATTTCTGAGGGTGTTTGGGGAGTATCCCACTTCTTCACAGCTTCAATCTTACCGGGGTCCACATGAATTCCATTTTCGTTAACCACATGACCCAAGAACTTCACTTCTCGAAGCCAGAATTCACACTTCGAGAACTTGGCGAAAAGTTTCTCTTCCTTTAACAGTTCTAGAATCGTTTGGAGGTGTTTTTCGTGATCCTCTTTTGAACGAGAATAGATGAGTATGTCGTCTATGAATACAATCACTAACTTATCGAGATAAGGCTTGCACACCCGATTCATTAAATCCATAAAGACAGCTGGAGCGTTGGTCAATCCGAATAGCATGACCAAGAACTCATAGTGCCCGTAACGAGTTCTAAACGCTGTTTTTGGAATATCGTCCTCGAATACTCTTAATTGATGATAACCAGATCGAAGGTCGATCTTAGAGAAATACGAGGCTCCTTGCAACTGATCGAACAGGTCGTCGATTCTGGGGAGAGGATACCGATTCTTCACGGTCAATTTGTTCAGCTCCCTGTAGTCGATACACACACTGAACGACCCATCCTTCTTCTTGACAAATAACACCGGTGCTCCCCACGGTGAATGACTCGGTCGAATGAAAACCTTCTCCAGTAGTTCCTGTAGTTGGCTGGACAACTCTTGCATCTCAGAGGGTGCTAACCGATAAGGTGTCTTTGCTACCGGTGTAGCCCAGGAACCAGCTCTATATGGAATTCCACCTGTCGTGGAGGAGGCAATCCAGACAAATCATCAGGGAACACCTCCGGATAGTCCCGTACAATTGGAATGTCTGCCAAGTTTGTCTCTTCTTCTTTCTTTTCTACGATGTGAGCCAGAAAAGTGTAACACTGCTTCCGTAAACTTCGGCGGCTTTCATGCAAGAAATGAGCTTCAGTGTTCTTCCCGGTCGTTCTCCTTGAATCTTGAGTACCTCCCCGTTTGGCATGGGGATTCGTACTACTTTCTCCCGACAAACAATCTCGGCTCCATGATTTGACAACCAATCCATACCCACTATCACATCGAAGCTGCCTAACTCGAATGGTATCAAGTCTATGCTAAAGGCCTGGTCTTCTAACATTAGGGTGCAATTCTTAATAATCTCGTCTGCTTGTTCAACCCTACCATTGGCCATTTCTACAGAGTAACTAGTTTCTAGCCTACTAGCACTTAAATCAAGCATATACACGAACTTAGAAGATATAAAGCTATTGTCTGCCCCAGTATCAAATAGTATGGATGCGAAATGGTGATTGAGCAGATACGTACCCGTAACAACGTTCGGATCCTGACGGGCATCAGTAGCTCCAATGACAAAGGCGCGTCCCCATGCAGCATTTCCTGGGTTTCCTTGACCTTGAGCGCCCGCTATGGCCATCACTTGTTATTGATTATTCCCTTGTTGACCCGGTGCCCTGTTCAGTCGGGGCACATGTTTCTGAAGTGATCGAGGCCTCCACATTCGTAACATGCCCTGGCGTTCCCGGCGGGGTTAACCGCGTTGACGGGTGCAACCAGATTCGGTGCCACTCTACAATCTCTTGCTAGGTGTCCCGGGCGCCTACAGTTTGCGCACACCCGGCACTGCATCTCTTGGGAATGATGATAGCTGCATCGGTCACATTTGGGGTGTGGCCCAACATATTCTCTCTTACCCGGTGTCACAGCCACGAAGTTTCTGGTGATCTTGGCCCTTTTATCAGATTTCCCGACACTGGACCGGCTAGTTTCCCCAACATCCTTTCGCTTCTCTGCTCCCTTGCCCAACACCCCTGTTCGTACCATCTCATCGGTCAGAGCGCCAACCTTCAGAATTGCGCTCTGAATCGTAGGAGGAGCAGCTGCAGTTACCATTGCCCGTATTTGAGGCGCGAGTCCCAAATGTACCTCTCAATCCTCTTAGATTCCGGAGTGACCAGGTGTGGAACTAGCCTAGCCAGCTCGTGGAATCGGTCAGTATAAGCTGCATGCCCCGCCCCCACCATGGCATGATTCCAGAACTCATGCTCAAGCTTTTGCATCTCATTGTGAGGGCAGTACTCCTCGGTAATCAAAGCTTTAAATTCATCCCAGGTCATCTGCATCGCAGATTCCCTCCTCCTAGCTTGAACCTGGGTGTTCCACCAGGTTAGTGCTCGGCCCTGCAGTGAGCACGTAACATACTTGATGCGTTGGCTGTCGAGGCATTCGCTGATGTCGATCACAGCCTCCATTTTCTCGAGCCATCTGATCAGGGCTATCGCCCCACCTTTACCATCGAAATCCCGGGGCTTACAGGCCATAAACTCCTTGTAAGAACAGCCCCGTTTGGTATTAGCAACCCCAGTTTCGTTACCGGCTGTACCACCATTTCCGGTCTCCTGGTTGCTTTCATTCCCAGTCGGGTTCCCATTACCCTCGTTCTCGTTACCACCATCCCCGTGGGAGTGGTTTGCTGTTGCAAAGCATCGCTCACTTGAGCTACAATAGTGGGAATCAAGGCAGTCAGTTGTTGAGCAATCAGGGTTGCCATATCAGGACTTCCAGTCCCTTGAGTATTGCCAATAGGACCTTCATTTGCTCCTGAAGATTTGCCTCTGCCTCTGCCTCTGCCCCTCGGGGCTTCACTTCCGCTACTACTTCTGCGGTTAGATCTTCGAGGCGGCATGTTCTATTCATAAAAGAGGTAACATATAAGCTTTAGTCACCTTATGATAATCAAGTACTCCACTTATGAAGTTCCAACGTTCGATGCTCCGGTCAGTCAAGACCACCATGTAGCCCATTTCAAGCATATTCTCGGTATACCGGTGATGCTTATATATAGGGTTCCCCGCAGCGTTCCCACCACACCCACGATGTACCGAGAATGATGCCTAATCGGTTACATGACATCCGACCTTCCTTCAATCATATCCATAATAATCCATCAAATCGACTGAGAACCAAACATGTAGTCACGTATAGTCTTGCGGAGGTTGTCTATCTCGCGTCCTTAAAGGACTCAGACATAGCCTCCTCGGGTCGGTCTCTCAGTGTATGAGGTCAGGCGCAATGTAAGATCTGTGACGATCTGTTCGGGTTTCGATTCCCGAATTTGGTTATGATAACTCGGCGCACAGAGGGAACGGAAGATCCAATAGGAAGCACCTCATCAGTGACGAGCACAAGGCTCAAGCACAAGGTGAAGGATCACATAACAGAAGGATAATCAATCATGTAAGGAGGAACACATACACGAGATATATGAATGGACACAAGCTTAAGCATGCAAATCTACATGAAGGTTCCTAGGTTATAGTCTAGGTCAAGTGTAATTGCCTAATTCTCTATAACCAATGGCTCTGATACCAGTCTGTCACACCCCCCGCTGATAGCGGAAACACGGGGAATGCGAGCTAGACGGGATCGTCATAACACATGGTATATGATAGAGTAGCAATAAAATATGATGACAAGCGTGTCATGACGACACCCGAACACAAACGGAGACTTGTGTCGTGTATAATCAATGTCCACGACAGCATAGTCATAAGCACAACACAAATGATCACAAAAACATTGATAATAGCTTGTAATGTACTATTCCCACAACATGGGAACATGTATACAAAAGATCATATTCATGTTCAAGCTTTACAAAAGTAATAAACACGAAATGCTTCCTAGGGTCTCCTCTAAAAGGCAGCACTCCTAGAACTTCAATTTCCTTGATCACCTAAAAAGTAATGCTCAAAACGGTCAACAATAATGTTGGTGAGCTTCGCAGGTTTAAATTGTAAACTTGTAATTGATGCTGTATATTGTTTGTAGTGGAATACCGTGCATACAGTTATAAGTAAGCAAAATCACATATCATGAGTTTTATACAACCAAACCTAATGACGTACACAAAGAAACTTGTCAGAATATATTCACCCAAGGCCCGTTCCTGGCAGTGTGATGGTACTCACAAGTAACCATCTGTCAAGGGTGGGGGTGTCAACCCAGTAGTACTACTAATACCTATCTGTTGGTTCCAACACCGGAATTAATGGTTGTAAGACAGTCCACACAGTAACATCATGTACGTATCAGATAAGTACTCACAAGACAGTATCACGTTGATTCCAAGTATAAAAATTGTATGTATAGTGTACAGCATTGAAAATGTGTGAGCATACTCTTCCCCCATGTTTGTAAAAGATTGAAACAATGTATAAGCGTAAAAAGGGGCCACGAAACTCACTTGTTAAGTGGTAAGTATGTCTGATGAAACTTCCCAAACTTGTATGTATGTATGAACAGTCAATCACCTATTGACAGTTATGTTAAGAATTAATCTTGTGGACTATTGTTAATAATATTGTTTAATTGAGTCGGGTCGTTTCGGTTCGGTCGTGAGTAGTACACACAAGCAGTCACACACACCTTAGACTAGATTGTTTTAAATAGTACGTGCCTGTTAATGGCGTTGATTTTAATCTTTGTGATCAAGCTATGACACTTAATTATATTTTATTATCGTCATGAGATCTCCGAAGAGGGGATCCACACACTCACACACCATTAAGTCATACAGTAGGACCGGACGCACGACTGACACTCCATTCACACGAGCGAACTTTCAGTCGTACGAATTAGCTACTTTCGTACAATTGAACCTTCATTCGTGTGACTAAGCCTTCAGTCGTACCACGCAATACCAGTCGCACGACCCATCAGCCAACCGCGCGACTCGAAGTCCCTCCGCGCGAATCATCTTCATTCGCGCGAGTGGACTCCTTTTCGCGCGACAGGCATCTGACCGTGCGACTCTCGCACAATCGCACACACACACTTTCGCGTAGTCCAGTCCGCGACAACACCTGTCGCGTGACATCTCCAGTCGCGTGACAACCTCTATTTCGCACCCACCGACAGTCGCGCGACACAACCGCGCGACTTACATATTCGCTCAAGTCTCAAGTCGCACACACACATGCAGTCGCACGTCCCTTTCGCGCGCGACAACCCCATTCGCGCCATCGGGAGTCGCGACGGCAGTGAGTTTCAGGTCGGCCTTCGGCTGCCCGATCACGAGTGTTACCCAACCAGAACCTCCAGAACTCATATTCTAACCTATCTAGACAAGAAGCACACTCAGAAACAAGACATGCAAGTCCACACGACCTCATGTGCTCGGATGAACCCGAGCACCCGAAAACCCTCGAAATGCAGCTGTAAAATCGGGTTAAAAACGAGGTAGTGAGGTTATCTACCTGCTAGGAACTAGTATTCACGATGGTACTCGAGATTTGAAGACGAAAATGCGAGAAACGGGTCGGTTTTGGTGTTGGCTTCTAGAGAGAGAGAGTAGAAGAGGAGGATGAAGTGGTGAGAGGGTGAAAAGAGTGAAAAATGGCTGGGAAGGGGTATTTATACCCAGCCTAGTTTCTCAAAGTTTCAAGTTTAGTCCCGCACTTTGCCCCGAGTTCCTAAATTTTGTTTCGGTTGAAAACGTTATAATTTTTGTGTTGTTTTATTGACGATAAAATGTTATTAATGTTATTTATAATTTAAAAATGATTTTATTCGTGAAAATTATTTTATTATAAAAATGACGTGTTTAGTGTTAACGGGGCAAATCTTGGAGAATGCCTTAAGATAATGACACGTCAAGCAACGATACTACACATATAAGGGCAATTAAGTAAAGCAAATATGGTATTCACGTAATTGGTTCGTCAAAATAAGGAATGACTGTTAACAAAGTTAAGTAAATCACGTTTAAACGACAGACCTTTGGTGACGGATGTCACAGAGTCTATCAACATCCCAAATTTATCAGAAAAGTCCCTGTGCATGCTCCAGTTCCTCCCAACACTTTGAAGCAACTTATATCTTGGAGATGTGAGAAGGATTCCGGTCACGCTGTGATCAGATGTATAGACAGGTCTTATCGAATCATTGATCCAGCAGACTTGATGAAGTTTGGCAAAGACGACTTACTCAAGTTGTTACACTGCCCTATTTCAGCTTATGAGTCTGTTTATTTTCTATCTTGCCAGTACGTGTGGATGATTGACCGGATCCTGAGAAACAAATGGTATGCCTATGCAGGCTCGTACAAGAAAGCGAATGTTGACTTTGATTGAATATGTTTCACCGAGCCTAGGGGAGATTGTAGAAGATAAATCAAGGCTCGGCAAAACATCATATTTGAAATACAGATCCACGCGACAAGAAGAAGTCACGCGAGAAACAGCCTGTGCGAAAGTCACTTCCACGCGAGAATCAGCTCTCACGCGAGAAGATCTTCCACGCGAGATGAAGACCCACGCGAAAGGTTAAGCCGCGCGAAAAGCATCTCGCGCGAGAACTCACAGTTTAGTATAAATAGCTTAGTTTCGTTTTGTAGTTAAGCTTTTCGTTCATTATCATTCAATACTGTGCGAAATCGCACAAGACCTGTAATAGGTTTCTGTTTATCAATCAAATATCATCGTTTGTGATTCAATTCAATCTTCTTCTACTCCAATCTTGTTTATATTCCGCGTTCACAAGATTGAGATCGTGTGTTAGTGATTTCTTGGGAGTTTTCAAGGTTTTACATTAATACTAATTTATACGCTACAGGACTGATTTATCCAGTAACACTACCAAAAAGAAACCTACAACTATGAAAAAAACCCATTGAATTAGGTTTAAACATGAATTAGGTTTAAACTTTTTACTTTTGTTTTGACCACTATTACTCCTAGAAATTTGTATTACATGCTATGTGAGTATAGATGTATAAATCAGATAATTTTCAAATTGTTTCGGTTTTGAACAACGAAAGCCAAAAAGCAAATTTCAAGTGTTGATTTTTTTTATAAGAGTGAAAAGATGGCAACAAATGGGGATACATACTCCTATTTTTCTACTTTCCAAGCTCTAACGGGGTATTACCTGTGAAGTCTAAGAATTAATATTCATAAATCATAATCATGAAAAAAACCAGTTTTTATATAAAGTGTCTAATGTCATCAACTCACGTTAGGGCGTCATTTTTCTTATATATAATTACATATATTATCAATGCTACCCTTAGCGTACGCTGCGATATTGCGATGAACCAAACCGATTAAGAGTGAACATCATCGTTGCGAGGATTGGTAATATTGGAACTGATATTGGTATTCACTTTGTGGTTTCCGATGAAACAAGCCGACAACGAACAAGACACGTCACGTAAGACCAGGGAAAGAAACAAACTCCCGCACGCGTAGCGCATGAGAAAACACTAGTTAATAAATTAATAAGTAAATACATCAACAACAATCAAGATTTTCCATGATTGTTTATAATGTATTGAATTAGTTGGTTGTTATTTTCTCGTTATGTTTGCATACTAGTAATACACAATAGTATAGCTTAATCAAATTGATTTTTAGAATTCATCTTATAAAAATACAATGATATTAAAAAAACACAATAACGAACGAAAAAACACAATAAAATGTAAGAAAGACGCAATGATGAACGTAAATAATAAAGGCCAAAAATGTATTTTATTTTATTTTCATATATAACAATATTATAGTTGCTTTAAAATAAAAACTATCGTTTTTGTGGTGTATTTATTAAAAACTAATATCGTATATAAATGTTATAAGTGTTTAATAAAATGGGAGAACTCGAAAAAAATTCAAAAGAGTAGCTGTCTAAATTATCATTCTGACAACTTTTTTAATATAGTTTGATTTCAACCATTTGTTTAAATAATTGATGGTTAAGATACCTTGCCTTTTTTAGATTGGAAACACTTTTGAAACTTTACCTATATAAAATCATAAATCAAATTGGCTCTCTTCCTACCGCCTCTCTTGCCTAAAAAGATCAGTCCACCTCGTGTCTGTTTTTCAGTTGCTTGACTCCCAAACCTTGGGTCATTGATTCTGCCCGCTCTTAGGTTAGCTGTGCTTCCTTAAATATCAGCTTGCCAAGGGTTGTTTTCGGAGGAAATGGGATTCGAACCCATGATTTAGCAGTTGGTTGAGCAGTCGTGGCGGACAAACACAAATGGCAAGCAAAGTCTTGGCTCGCTCTCATTGGGAGGTTGTTCAACCAGAATTTAGGATTTGACAATTATTGATGGATTCCTTTCTTTCTTCTTGAAGTGACAGAATACTTTATTTATTGATGGAATTTATTTCAGACATGACGGAATTTATATCGCCATGAAATCTTTCTTTTTTTATTGTTTGCTTTCATCTGACTCCTTACGTATAATTCACTCATCGGGTTCGGTTGTCAGTTTCAAATCTTAAACCAGAATTGATCGATAGAAGTGCAGAGTAAATTACTTTTTTGGCCCCTGTGCTTTGCCATTTAACCCTTATGGTCTAAAAATGAATCTTTTGATATATCACACCCTGATGTTGCATATTATAACAGTTTTAGCCCCTAACCACTAATTATGTTAGTTTTGTCAGTTAATTGCAATGGTATTTTGATCTTTCTTACCCCAGGGGCTGTTTTGAAAGTTAAAAAGTTTTTTAACATTTAAGGGTTATTTATGTAATTAATTAAACTAATAAAAACTAACTCCAAGTTAAATAAGTTTTAATTATATATTTAAAAAAATATACAATTAAAAATATGATTTTATAAAAAGATACGACTTTTTAAATCTTTTATTTTTTCATATACGTCTTCTCCAGAATCGTTTGTTTTTTAAAAAAAATTAAAAATCTTTCAACCATTTTAATATATTTTGTTTCATAATACAATACAACTTAGAAAATTTATTTTTATTTTAGTTTTCTATCCTTTTTTATAAACTTATTTTTCAAAATCATTTGTTAGAAATCTTTCATTAATTATACATTACAAGTTATAATATTTTTAAAACTTTAATTCTTTTAAACCTTTCATTGAATTATACAATCATCCTTAACTTCGTTCTTCTTTAAAACCGTTCATTTATTAACTTTTTTCCTTAAAGATTTCATTTTTTATAAATGTATATTTTAAATTATTCTTTTTTAAAATCATTCCTTTGCTTAAAATTGTTCATTTTCGATTACTACGTATTTTTAAAATCATTCATTTTTTAAACATATTTTTTTCTAGCAACTATAAGTAAGTAATACAATATGATATATATATTTGAAGCAACTATATTTCTAATGGTTATTTTTGTAACGGCTATGCTTATAAGTTGTTTAAATTCTTAAAATTTTATCAAGTGAAAGTTTCTATCTTGCACTGTGTAATAGAATTAAATATTTAAAAAGTACGAACAATATGAAAAAAGATTAAAAAACGAATGAGTTTGGAAAACACGTTTATAAAAAATAAAATCTTTAAATAAGACATATTTATTTTTATATTTATAATACGTTTTATTAAATTGTAATGATAAAAACATAATCACAAAAAGAATATTTCTAACTTGTATTGTTTAATGAAACGTAGATTTAAAAAGGACGAACGACATAAAAAAAAGTTTGAAAAATGAATGATTTTGGAAGTCGTTTATAAAAATTCAAAAGCTTTAACGAAGGCATATTAATTTTATATTTATAACGTGTTTTATTAGATAATAAACATAAGAAGAACGAAAAAAACCAAAATAAAAATAAAATTTCTAATTTGTATTGAAGCAAAAGTTTTAAATATTTTTTGAAAAACAAATTATTTTAAAATGTCGTTTATAAAAAGCAAAATTTTTATAAAGGACGTATTTATTTTTATATTTACATGGTGATTAATTAAATAATAATTTTAAAATAACAAAGAATACTAAAATAATAAAAAAAAAGTACAAATAAAAAAATTACAAAATGATATTTAAAACATTTTAAAATATACAAATAAAAATATCATAAATAATAGAAAAAGATAATATGTGGGGCTTGTTTTTTTTGAGTAATTAAATAAGTAGTCACTTTGTAAGGTACACAACTAACCCTGAGATGAAAAATGTGACATTCGGTAATTTTTCGTTACCAAATTCCGTTAGTTCCATTAAGTATTACATACACGTGCCGTAAGCATAAACTAGTTGTCATTGAACATTTGTGACTTAATAGTAATTATCTAAACAGATAATAATTTAACTAATAATGTTGATTATTAGTTGTAGTTATGTGATTCATGAATTTATGAGTTTTAAATATTATTTGTAAATTTTACTTGATAACGTGACTACGTGTAATATTTATTCCATGTGTTTTGTGATTAGTTAAAAATGCATATGAATATTATTGATGATTAATAATATTGTGTTTCATAGTTAAAACATTTTAAAAAGTTTTAAAAAGATTAGTTTTTTTATAAAATGTAAACAAGAGGGGTTTATTTTGTAAATACACATAAGCTTAATATTACCAAAATTGAAACCCTAACCCCCCCCCCCCCAAAACCCCCATTTGTGGCCGAAGCCTCCCCCTCCCTCACCTTTGCGATTTCAATCAAGAACAACAACAAACAATCGATTTTGATCTAGTTTCAAGTGTTCCAAGGTGTTAGCAAGTTCAATTCTTGATTTCTACAATTTAAAGGTTAGATTTTAACAAGTTTCTTGGTTTTTGATGTTGATGAACCCTAATTCAAAAATTATGTATGAAAAGTTGAAATTGATGATTGCTAGATGATAATATGTTGTTAGTTATATTGTATGAATGTTAGATTATGATAATATGCAAGAAATCCATGAATTGATCGTGTAGTTAATACATTGCCTAAAGTAGAAACTTTTCTTCTTAGAATTCATGATTTAATGATTGTATGATGTTAGTTGTATTGCCTTGATGTTGGTTTACATGGATTGTGCAAGAAAAATCATGAAATCTAGTGGTTGTTCATAACTTGCTATAAGTAGAAACTTTTGGATATAAGGTTTGTGAATTATGATGATTTGATGAAGTTGGTCATGTCTAGATGATAGTTATGGACTTGATTTGGTATAAAGTTTATGAATTTATGAATGAATTGGATGTTAGATTGGTTTTGGGTGTTACTTTCCAAAAGGGAAACTTTATTTATGTAAAACATTGGATATGGTGAATTGGGCATGTTTATGATGTTACGATCATGTGTTTGTTGATGATGTCTAATGTGGTGGAATGTGTTGAGCTGTATGGATTCTTGATTGATCATTTGATAAATTTAGGTTCTTATTAATTATACATGATATTAGATTATGTTAGGAGATTGTGGAATCATGTTTGGGATTGTAATAGATCATTGTTGAGCATGATGATTATTTGAGATTTGCATGGGTTGTATGATAAACTAAAGTAGTATGATGATCTTAGTAGAACTTGAGTTGATGATGTGACATACGTGAATTACTTGTATGATTATTATGTACGATGTATTACTATACTCGATTAAATAGGATTTCAATTAATGTGTCACCAACGGGTCAAACGGGTCAACTAGGTCAAATGAGTCTTGTTTTCGAAAACCTTGGGTCAACGTGTGTATTGAGCACCTAGGGTTGTTAAGCTTTCTGTGTACATGTACTTATGTACTTGCGTGTTCTAGGTAACCTTTGAAGGGCTGTCTTTCCATCCATCGTCAGTTTCTTTGTTATTGTTCATTGTGCACCAGGTGAACAAATCAAAAAAGCTCAGACGGAAGCTTTGAAGGCGGAAAACATTCTATCGGAATCCTTACGTGGGATGGACAAACAGTTGGAAGAGAAATCCGATTGAATTCGTTACTTCTTGGATAGGATTGGGTGCCTTTACATGAAAATCTAAGAGACTTGGTTATGAGTGAAGCACATAAGTCTAGATATTCTATACATCCTGGTTCTAACAAAATGCATCATGATCTGAAGGCGCACTATTGGTGGCCTAATATGAAGGCAGAAGTAGCTATATACGTGAGCTAGTGTTTGACCTGTTCTAAGGTTAAAGTGGAATATTAGAAGCCATCTGGGTTACTGCAACAACATGAGATTCCTCTATGGAAGTGGGAATAAATTTCTATGGACTTCATTACAAAGTTACCCAGGACTCCTAATGGTTGTGACACGATATGCGTGATTGTGGATCGACTAACTAAGTCTGCTCACTTCTTGGCAATCAAGGAAACAGACAAAATGGATAAGTTAAGCCGAATCTACTTGAAGGAAGTGGTCTCTCAGCATGGAGTACCAATCTCGATTATTTATGATCGTGATGCTCGTTTTATATCCATTTCTGGCAGTCGTTACAGAAATCTTTGGGTACGCGTCGGGATATGAGCACTGCCTATCACCGCAGACCAATGGGCAAAGCGAGCGTACTACACAAACCTTAGAGTACATGTTGCGTGCTTGTGTGATAGATTTCGGGAATAATTGCGAAGTTCACCTGCCGTTGATGGAATATTCTTACAATAATAGTTACCATACTAGTATCAAAGCGACACCATTTGAGGCGTTGTATGGCCGAAAGTCTAGATCACCAGTTTGCTGGGCAGAAGTTGGTGATAGTCAATGACTGGCCCCAAATTGGTACATGAGACTACCGATAAGATAGTGTAGATACGAAATTGATGGCCGCAGTCCGAGACAGACAAAAGAGCTATACTGATAAGCGAAGGAAACCCTTGGAGTTTCAGGTCGGCGATAAGGTTTTGCTGAAAGTCTCACCGTGGAAAGGTGTGATTCGATTCGGCAAAAGTGGCAAGATTAATCCGAGATACGTTAGACCATTTGAGATTCTGGAAAGAATAGATCCAGTGGCGTATCGATTAGACATGCTTGATTCACTTAGTGGAGTTCACAATTTGTTTCACATTTCTAATCTAAAGAAGTGCTTATCTGACGAAACTATGATTGTACCGCCGAGGAAGTACAAGTAGATTATCAATTACGATTCATTGAAGAACCAGTTGAGGTAATGGACCGAGAGGTCAAGACCTTGAAACAGAGCAAGATTCCAATTGTCAAATTTCACTGGAACTCAAAATGTGGACCGGAGTTCACGTGGGAATGTGAGGATCAGATGAAGCTCAAGTATCATCAACTATTCGAAACAACGACTACGGCCAGTGAAGGTAATGATTAAATATTAGGACAAAATTTCTTTTAACATGGGGATGATGTGACAACTCACCCAAAATTCACTCGATTTTGATTTCTTGTGCCAATGCAGTAGACCAGTAATGTAACACAACCATATAACGCAATTTTTGGGATGAAAATTCTTTCAACATGGGGATAATGTGACATCCGGTAATTTTCCATTACCAAACTCCATTAGTTATGTTAGGTCTTGCATACACGTGTCGTGAGCACATACCAGTTGTCATTGAACGTTGGTGACTTAATAGCAGTTATCTATGATAATGGATAATAATTTAACTAATAATGTTGATTATTAGATTATTAGTTTGTGGTTACGTGATTCATGAATTTATGGGTTTTAAATATTATTTGTAAATTTTTCTTGATAACGTGACTACGTGTAATATTTATTTCATGTGTTTTGTGATTAGTTGAAAATGTATATGAATATTATTAATGATTAATAATATTATTTTGTAGCTAAAACCTTTTAAAAGTTTTAAAAAGATTAGTTTTTTTAAAATGTAAACAAGACGGGTTTATTTTATAAATACACATAAACTTGATATTACAAAAATTGAAACCCTAACCCCCCCCCCAAAAAAAACCCCATATGCGGCCGAAGCCTCCCCTCCTCACCCTTTGCGATTTTGATCAAGAACGACAATAAACAATCGATTTTGATCTAGTTTCAAGTGTGCAAATGTGTTAGCAAGTTCAACTCTTGATTTCTACACGTTTAAAGGATAGATTTAACAAGTTTTCATGGTTTTTGATGTTGATGAACCCTAATTCGAAAATTATGTATGAAAAGTTGAAACTGATGATCGCTAGATGATAATATGTTGTTAGTTATGTTGTATGAATGTTAGATTATGATAATTATGAAGAAATCCCTGAATTGATCGTGTTGTTCATACACTGCCTAAACTAGAAACTTTTTCTTCTTGGAATTCATGATTTGATGATTGTATGATGTTAGTTGTATTGCTTTGATGGTTTACATGGATTGTGCAAGAAAAATTATGAAATCTAGTGGTTGTTCATAACTTGCTATAAGTAGAAACTTTTGGATATGAGGTTTGTGAATTATGATGATTTGATGAAGTTGGTTATGTCTAGATGATAGTTATGGACTTGATTAGGTATAAAGTTTATGAATTTATGAATGAATTGGATGTTAGATTGGTTTTGGGTGTTACTTTCCCAAAAGGAAACTTAATTTATGTAGAACATTAGATATGGTGAATTTGGCATGTTCTAGGATCATGTTAGAATGTTTGTTGATGATGTCTAATGTGGTAGAATGTATTAATTGAGTTGTATGGATGCTTGATTGATCATTTAGAAAATTTAGGTTCTTATTAACTGTACATGATGATGGATTATGTTAGGAGATTATGAAATCATGTTTGGGATTGTAATAGATCATTGTTGAACATGATTACTTGGGATTCGCATGGGTTGTATGATAAACTAAGTAGTATGATGATCTTGGTAGAACTTGAGTTGACGATGTGATATACATGAATTACTTGTATGATTATCATGTACGATGTATTGCTATACTTGATTAAATGGGATTTCAATTAATGTGTCACCAACGGGTCAAACGAGTCAAACAGGTCAACTAGGTCAAATAAGTCTTGTTTTCCAAAACCTTGGGTCAACGTTTTTATTAAGCACCTAGGGTTGTTAAGCTTTCTATGTACACGTACTTATATACTTGCGTGTTCTAGGTAACCTTTGAAGGGTTGTCTTTCCATCCATCGTCAGTTTCTTTGTTATTGTTCGTTGTGCACCAGGTGAGTTCATGCTGATTGTTTTTACTTACTTCCTTTTTGGGGGAGATGACATATTGTTTTATCTTACAAACGCTTTACATTGATAAGTTGTGTTAGTATAACATAGTGTAACATACCATGAAAGCCCTCACACTTTCGGATCGTTAATAATGATAACTAGCGGGAAATGCTGGATAGTACTACTGGGCCTTACAAGCCCCACCCGTGCGACCCGAGGTCAAACGGGTGCAATATTGTCCTAGACACAAATATCGTCACAACTTGGTATGTTGTGATGAGAGGCAAACAAACGAAACACATGTTAGCTTCGATCGCGAAATCACTATAGTTATTACTTATGAATATAGACTAGTTATCTATTTCAATGCATTTCTTATATTTTACAACTATTACTCATTTTGTTAAACGCAAACTCTTGAACTCACCAACCATTTTGTTGACTCTTTTAGTATGCTATTCTCAGGTCGAGGTTAACAGCTTCCCTGGGAGCATGCACGGGTCGAGCATGCATATGAAAAAATGAACTGTTATACTTTAGGTTTATTTACATTCTAGTTTTTGAACATGGTTTGACGCGTGTTTTGCCAATGTTATATTTCTAGCACTTTGTGTTTAACTTATTTACAAAACGCTTCCGCAAATGTTTTAAAGTTTTAAACTCTGATTTATTTTTTTAGATGTTTCATATAGTGTCATAAGGAGTAACTAATGACTGGGATACTTGTTTGTTCACCGTCTCGCGGTAAAATCCCACACTTGGATTTTAAGGGTGTGACATAAAAGGACGAAAATACTCTTAGACTTAACGGAATAAACTAGGAAAGTTAATATTCGGGGCCAAAATTGTTATAAATAACATTATTTTTATACCAAATTATGATAAAACTAAATGAATAACATATATTGTGTTATATATAATAAAGTCTGATTATAAATAATATAAAAGTAATTATAAAAATATAAAAATGTTATAACTTAATGATAAACAAGCCTAGTCCGAGACAAGCTCGAGCTTGAAAATTATTTAACAAGCTGAGATTGAGCTTTCTAAAGTTAAAAAGAGCCGAGCTAGAGCCTTAGAGAGCTCGGGCTCGACTCAGCTTATTTACACCCTTAGCTGTAATGAATCAAGCAGAACAGAACGAAGCCTTGTTAATGTTCGTTCATTAAGAATTGAAGGGTTTACGGACGTTCACAAACAATTACCAAACGAAAATTCTTGTTTATTTTCCTTCATCATGGAATTGAACTTGCTCGTGAACGGTTCTAGAACATATAACCAAACGGTATACGAACAAAGGCTAAACAATTTACCAACATAAATGAACATACATTATTAGAAGTAAACTGCTTGACATTATTATCATGTAATGGATATGAACAAACATATTACTAAATGCGTTACAGATATAAACAATTTTAAAGTATAGACGTTTGGTTGATTAAAAAATAAAATTTTAAAATATATAAAATTAGGTAGATTAATTAAATAAAAATTGTAAAATTTAAAAATTATTTATTAATAAATGAACTTGAACTAATATAAACAAACAAACATAATCAAATGTAAGCAAATATTAACAAATGTAAACGAGTATATTATCAAACATTTACAAATACAAATGAATGAACGCGAACTCTGATCATGTCCTTTTGTTTAAGTAAATGATCGAAATTTATTGTCTATGTTCGTTAATTAACTAATTAAACAAACGTAAACGAACTTCTCTTTTAACGGTTCAAGAGTATGTGTACTTATATACACGTCACATTTGTATGGGAGTGAGAGACAATCACCAACGCCACTAGAATCTACATCACAAGAGTATGTGTACTTATAAAATTGACACATATTTAAAGTTCATGTTTAATTCTATATTAGCTTTAACTTTTAGGGCAAATTAACCTATATATTTAAAAAGGAAGGTGAAAAAAAGCAGTGGCTTCTTCTATGCTTGTGATTTGGCCACGAAACTTATTAGGGTTTGCACTTTGCCCCATGTCCCGCGTATTTCTATTCAAACAGAATGGGTTTATTGTGTTCCGCATGGGTATTTTTGGGTGTTGCCGGTGGTCGGTGGTGGCAAAGGCGACTGTGACGGTAGTGATTTCATCACCTGTTCTTCTCTATGCTGGTGGTGGTGGGATCTGCCACCGCTTGGTCTCCCCTCTGCGGTCGAGGTGGAAGAAGTGGCGGTTTCCTAGTCATATTCGGTTCCGTCGGTGGTCGGACGATGGTGATGGGCTCCGCTGTCGCTCCGCCTCCGGTCTCTGGTCGAGGTGGTGGTGGGCTCCGCCATTTGGTCTATCGGCGGTTTGCCTTGGAGTCGGTTATGGTCTCTCTACCGGAGGGAGCTTAACGGTCTTCACCGGTCGTTGGTGGGGTCTGTGGGGGTGTTTTTACCGTGTTTGTGATGGTGGTGATGACAGAGGGTGTCACACCCCAACCTAGACGGCGGAACCGTCGAGGCGTGAGAGTTACGATTGTTCACAGCCACATAACGCTATGTTTAAGTGTAAATATTCAGATTAATAGTTTCAAAAGTGATTACAAACATAAGTCTCAATCATGAAATACATTCAAGCAAATATCAAACATAACATAACATTTCATTTATTTAACTAGGTCCACATCCTAGTTTTATTGCAAGCTTCAAAAGATCACTCTAAACTCGGGGGTTACCTGAAACATGATAAAAATAAAAGGTCAACTAAAATAGTTGGTGAGTTTCCCAAGTTTTCATACATAATATGAAAAGGTTATAAGTAGCAATTCATGTCATAGGTTATAAGCTAGTAAGGTTATAGAACACATATCTTCACAATCAAACCTCGACTTGATTACAAGTATATAAGATTGGCTAAGTGTATTTGGTTCCCTAGTGCACAAGCATACGGCTCCTAGGAGTCGGCAATACATCGACTTTAGCACCAAATAGGCTTGTCAGGCCCAAAGATCTAAGACGTCGCCAGGCTAGCAATAGTTAATGATTGTAACAAACTATGTATCTCATATAATCACTTACAACATACAAATAACCATGACAAGATATAAAGATGAATTGCAAGTGCTTTACAAGTCTCAAACGTTTATAAGTGTGTAAAGTATAAGTATCATGTTTCACCCCAAAATGGTGTGAAATAAAGTAAAAGGGGGCAAGGAAAACTCACTTGTCAAATAAGTATATAATGACGATTAATAAGAATAATAGTAGGCGTCGTTCCAACGTGAATCGTTACAAGGCACCTAAATATTCACAAGGTTAAAGTCTCAATAATAAGCTTTAATGTTTTAGCGTGAACTAGGGTTTCCATTGGAATTGTGAGGTTTTGTCGAGTAATTAAATTTATAAAATGAAATTGTTTATACTTTGATTGAGTGGAAAGAATTATATCATTTAATCATTTTTAATATATAAGAGTAATTATATTAGTTGATAAGGTTTAAATATAACATACAAATAAATCTTGTAATCTTTAAACAATATCTAATAATGACTAAAATAACTTATTGATCAATAACACTTTATTAACCTAAACTACTAGTTGAAATACGTTTATGAGTAAACCTACAATAACTCTTGTAAATAATTTGTGAATTTATAAAATATACATTTTATCATGATAAATTTATAATTAAAGATAGTATGGAGTCAAGTAACAATTTAACGATTTTTAACTATTGTTCAAAGTCTACTTTATAAAATAACTCAAAGTTTTATCTTTGTAATTAAATTGTGAAATTATAAGATAATTATATATATATATATATATATATACATATATAATTACAATTATCATGATTATTATTAAAATAAATAGCTATTTATAATGTTTTGTATAACAAATAAATTTACAGAAATTATTTGTGTAACATTTTAAATATGAAAAGTTTATAAATCTGTTTTTATAATTTTTAAGGATTTTTCTGAATTTTTTAGAGCTTTAAAAAGCTTTAAAAAAAATGTTTGAGGTAGCCCGGGGTCGAACCCGGGACCTCAAGAATAGCATGGGGCGCAGGAACCAGCAAACCAAGGCCTAAGCCGCGGTTTGAATTGGTTTCAAATCCTTTTAAGTATAGTTACAAAGAAGTCCCCAATTCATATGAACCCTAACTCCCAAATCGCCCAAATCGATTCAATTGACCATCAATTTCGTCCTGTTAATCAATGAGAGTTTGGGGCTTTTAATCCCCACATAAAATCGAGTGTTTACATGTATTTAATGTACCTAATTTTGTTCGGATTTGATGAGCACAGAAGGATGAGCAGTCGCGACACACGTATCACAGATTTGATATTCAAACGATGATGATAATCAAATTATTTGTGCAGGTAGCATCTAATGAACTTGGAGATTGAAAGCCCTCAATAAATTTAAGTTCATACAGCTTCGAAGATGGTGTTCGACCAAGATGCAGGTCCGCGACCGAGGAGAGGATCGAATGGGGTGTTCGGGTTCGTTTCAGATGTAAATGGAAGTTGTAATCGATTGGAGATGGATATATGTTTGTTTATGTGAAGTTAATTTAATTATTATCGGGGTTTAGTGCGATTTCAGGCCTGTAAAAGTTGCCGACAATCACGTGGGTGTTAGATCGCACTTTCAGATCGAATATTTCAAATTGTTGTGGGGTTTGAGTTCGAATCTTGCATGTGAGGGTGTCGGGACGGTTTGATTTGTTTAAAACCGTGTAGAATCGGTGTTTTTGGCCTCGCCGGAGGCTCGCCGGAGGGTGGCCGGAGCTTGGCGGATTCACGGGGGCGGTGAGGGGCTGTTTGTGTAATTTTTATAATTACACTTTCAGTCCCTACGGTTTGAATTTATTTATTTTTAGTTTTTAAACTTCTTTCAAAGTTTCGAAAATTGCAATCTTAACCCCTGGACTTTATTATTACTATTATTATTATTATCCTTATTATTATTATTCTTATTCTTATTATTATTATTGTTATAATTATTATTAGTATCTTTATTATTATAATTATTATGATTATTGGAGTTTAAATTAAATTTAATTTTTAAATAAATAATAAATAAATCAATAAATAAATAAATAAATGAATAAATGAATAAGTAAATAATTAAATAAATAGATAAATAAATAGATAATTATATAAATACAATTAAAATTTATACGAGATGTTACAGTCTCCCTACTTTAAGAAATTTCGTCCCGAAATTAATCATGAGAAATAAATTTTAAGGTTATGAGGAGACTTAGATGTCATTTCGTGTTCACGAGTGCACTCTTGGGAACGTTTAAATTCAATAAGTTTGACTATGATTCTTAAGTTTGTTAAGTTTCACCGTTCATAATCTTCTATGTTCCTTGACAAAGTGTGCTAAGTTATTCCTTTAAAATTTTTAAATTGTTAAATGTTTGTATTCCAAACGGTTCAATATGGTTAAAAAGTTTTGTCGTGTGTGAAACACCATACATTAGATCGATACGGGACTCGGCTTAACGAACATGAGAAATAAGTTCCGGATGTTTTTGGATGAAATTCATAAGAGTTTCTCTAGCAAATAACCTTAACGGGTTTCTAGGTGATCGATTCTTGTTTACGCATGTCAATGAGGGTTCAAAGTGTTATTGGTGTAACGTTGATACAAGTATCGTTTTTGTTAAGATTAAAGATTTACTTTAGTATGAGGAAAATCGTTGTAATGGGTTTTCAGAATAAGTGTGGTTTTGAGGAAAAACATTCAGAAGATTAATAGAGGTTTTTATGAGGAGTTCACAGATGGTCCAGAAATGACAATAATAAGAATTGCATTGATCAACGAAGATAGCGTTCACGATTGGATTAAAATTTAATAATTCAGGATATTGCTGATAAAGGCAAACACAAGTAGCTTTCCAAGTAGGGCTTGCACACGCGGTTCATCAAACCCATAAACACAGCTGAGAACATTCGTGTGGCTAGGAAGCCATGAACACAAATTTGTAATGTCTTTATTTGGCAGGAAGGTTGTTTAAGAAGCTATCATTACGCAATCAGGTTTTAATGATAACTCAAAATGAAAGTTGATAAGTAAGGAATAAATGGTTCGATGTAGCTAGACCGAGTCAAAACATGAAGGTAAGGGAAAGAAATCAATTTAAGAATTTACATGCTTCAAGCTTGGAATCAAAATCATCTTAAAACGATCGGGTCTCCTTTCAAGTTCAGAGATCATGCTTTGGCTTAATAGGTCAAAACACTAACATTGTTTCACCCGTCAAGTTACTACATGCTTCTCGTCACTTGATTACAACCATGGTAAGTTGAAGATCCAGAAATGAGAATAGTCATCAAGGTGTGGTTTTCACTCCTAACTTGATGGTGTATTCCCAAGATATGACCATTAACTTACCAATCAAAAAGTTCGATCCCAACTCATTGTTGAGGATCTACAGAAATAAGACGAGGTAACTCACCATTAAGGTAAAGGAAGTCACTCCTATCTTAACGATGAAGTTTTACAAAAACAAAATATAACAGGATGAACTTCTTCATCAAAATCCAGAATTCACTCCTACTTTGATGAGATCGTTTCATTTGAGAGTATACAATCCATAAAAATAAAATTATCATCAAGGTTTGGAATTCACGCCTATCTTGATGATTGAGCTTCATAATAACAAGAAAACAATCGAGGATTAACATTTGCCACCAAAGTACGGGTTTCCAATCCTATTTTGGTGAGATCATGTCACTTGTGAAATGTCATTCCAAAGAAAATACTTGAAGTCAATCCTCAAGATAAGGTAATCACCCTAATCCAGAGGATTAAATTGCATAAAACACACAATTGGAAACCATTTATCGATACAAATAGAGAATCATCAAAATAAGGGAATCACCCCTGTTTTGATGAGATAGAATCATTTAGGTGATACGAGTGTTCTTAGTCATAAATTGACTTGCAAACCCTCACATTTCCCACGATGCAAGCGGTACGAAGTTTGACAAAACAGTGAAAAGAAAAGAATATCAATTTAGAATTTCAAGAAATTTCAAGTTACAACAATGCCACAAAAGAGAAAATCATAATTACCAGCTTAAGATCAAAGTTCAAGATAACAGAATTTGTTGTAGTGTTCAAATCCTGGATGGTTTAAATCGGGAAGACGAAATCAAGGACATGAATTATTCAACACCATAATGAGATGTGAACATTCGATCGAAAGAAAATACATGGACTTCTCAGAATATGAGATCAACCATAGCTTTCTGGAAGACACACGTACTTATAAGTGGTAACATAGTTATAATTAGTTTATTCGATCATTGAGGTGGGTGGCCACTTATAATATTTAAGTTAACAAAGTTAACATTCAATTAGCAAAGTATCCTGAGATGTAGGAATTTCGTCTACAGCGTTGCATGTTCTTAGTTATGGGACACATCCTTAAGAAGACTTGAGAACCATAGGTAACGGTTTAAAGTTTTAAAGACATACGGTTTAGATTCTCAATATCTTTGGGTATATTGAAATTCATGTTCACGTTGGTCAAGGTATAGAAATAGTTACATGAAATGCCGAGTTCAATACTGTTACACGTTACACGTTCAGCGTTTAAACGTAAGAGTTAAATTGTAGGATAGGTTTAATATTAACAGGAATATTATTTAAGAATGAGAAAGTATTTAAACTTTGATGATAAACTAGTTCAAGGATTCAACGATTTTTAAGATACAAAAGGATGGTTCCATTTGGTAACGCATTACCATTTGGAATCGTTGACACGTCAAGGTAAATTGACTCATTTGCCTTAGAGATTTGTGTATTTTGACCATAGTTTATCACTCATCCCAGAAATCCCCATGTAGCGTAACGGTTCCCTCAATGAGATTTATACGAATACGCTTGCCTTAGCCCGAGGGCTTTTTGCCAGGAAATCCAGAATACAGGTGTCTATGTGTCACACAATATTTCTTAGGTTCATGAAATCAAAACCTTGATGAGAGTTATATAGATTAGACATAACGTCTAAAGATCCAAGTCATAAGCATAAGTATACGATTCCACGTGTCGTTGAGAATAAGTTTAGGAAGTTCATTTATCGGGGAGAGTCAAAGAGTCGAAGTTAAGTTTAGGGAGTCTAAGTTTTAAGCATACATAAGGCAATCCTATGCTAAGGCATCAAATTGAACAAAAGGCATGTGAGCACAAAAGTATAAAGATCTTTCTATGAGGTTCATGCAACTATAGTCTAGGTCACCATTTCTAATAACCTAAATCCCTATAGTTATGGGCTCTGATACCAATCTATCACACCCCAACCTAGACGGCGGAATCGTCGAGGCGTGAGAGTTACGATTGTTCACAGCCACATAACGCTATGTTTAAGTGTAAATATTCAGATTAATAGTTTCAAAAGTGATTACAAACATAAGTCTCAATCATGAAATACATTCAAGCAAATATCAAACATAACATAACATTTCATTTATTTAACTAGGTCCACATCCTAGTTTTATTGCAAGCTTCAAAAGATCACTCTAAACTCGGGGGTTACCTGAAACATGATAAAAATAAAAGGTCAACTAAAAATAGTTGGTGAGTTTCCCAAGTTTTCATACATAATATGAAAAGGTTATAAGTAGCAATTCATGTCATAGGTTATAAGCTAGTAAGGTTATAGAACACATATCTTCACAATCAAACCTCGACTTGATTACAAGTATATAAGATTGGCTAAGTGTATTTGGTTCCCTAGTGCACAAGCATACGGCTCCTAGGAGTCGGCAATACATCGACTTTAGCACCAAATAGGCTTGTCAGGCCCAAAGATCTAAGACGTCGCCAGGCTAGCAATAGTTAATGATTGTAACAAACTATGTATCTCATATAATCACTTACAACATACAAATAACCATGACAAGATATAAAGATGAATTGCAAGTGCTTTACAAGTCTCAAACGTTTATAAGTGTTTAAAGTATAAGTATCATGTTTCACCCCAAATGGTGTGAAATAAAGTAAAAGGGGGCAATGAAAACTCACTTGTCAAATAAGTATATAATGACGATTAATAAGAATAATAGTAGGCGTCGTTCCAACGTGAATCGTTACAAGGCACCTAAATATTCACAAGGTTAAAGTCTCAATAATAAGCTTTAATGTTTTAGCGTGAACTAGGGTTTCCATTGGAATTGTGAGGTTTTGTCGAGTAATTAAATTTATAAAATGAAATTGTTTATACTTTGATTGAGTGGAAAGAATTATATCATTTAATCATTTTTAATATATAAGAGTAATTATATTAGTTGATAAGGTTTAAATATAACATACAAATAAATCTTGTAATCTTTAAACAATATCTAATAATGACTAAAATAACTTATTGATCAATAACACTTTATTAACCTAAACTACTAGTTGAAATACGTTTATGAGTAAACCTACAATAACTCTTGTAAATAATTTGTGAATTTATAAAATATACATTTTATCATGATAAATTTATAATTAAAGATAGTATGGAGTCAAGTAACAATTTAACGATTTTTAACTATTGTTCAAAGTCTACTTTATAAAATAACTCAAAGTTTTACCTTTGTAATTAAATTGTGAAATTATAAGATAATTATATATATATATATATATATACACATATATAATTACAATTATCATGATTATTATTAAAAATAAATAGCTATTTATAATGTTTTGTATAACAAATAAATTTACAGAAATTATTTGTGTAACATTTTAAATATGAAAAGTTTATAAAATCTGTTTTTATAATTTTTAAGGATTTTTCTGAATTTTTTAGAGCTTTAAAAAGCTTTAAAAAAATGTTTGAGGTAGCCCGGGGTCGAACCCGGGACCTCAAGAATAGCATGGGGCGCAGGAACCAGCAAACCAAGGCCTAAGCCGCGGTTTGAATTGGTTTCAAATCCTTTTAAGTATAGTTACAAAGAAGTCCCCAATTCATATGAACCCTAACTCCCAAATCGCCCAAATCGATTCAATTGACCATCAATTTCGTCCTGTTAATCAATGAGAGTTTGGGGCTTTTAATCCCCACATAAAATCGAGTGTTTACATGTATTTAATGTACCTAATTTTGTTCGGATTTGATGAGCACAGAAGGATGAGCAGTCGCGACACACGTATCACAGATTTGATATTCAAACGATGATGATAATCAAATTATTTGTGCAGGTAGCATCTAATGAACTTGGAGATTGAAAGCCCTCAATAAATTTAAGTTCATACAGCTTCGAAGATGGTGTTCGACCAAGATGCAGGTCCGCGACCGAGGAGAGGATCGAATGGGGTGTTCGGGTTCGTTTCAGATGTAAATGGAAGTTGTAATCGATTGGAGATGGATATATGTTTGTTTATGTGAAGTTAATTTAATTATTATCGGGGTTTAGTGCGATTTCAGGCCTGTAAAAGTTGTCGACAATCACGTGGGTGTTAGATCGCACTTTCAGATCGAATATTTCAAATTGTTGTGGGGTTTGAGTTCGAATCTTGCATGTGAGGGTGTCGGGACGGTTTGATTTGTTTAAAACCGTGTAGAATCGGTGTTTTTGGCCTCGCCGGAGGCTCGCCGGAGGGTGGCCGGAGCTTGGCCGGATTCACGGGGGCGGTGAGGGGCTGTTTGTGTAATTTTTATAATTACACTTTCAGTCCCTACGGTTTGAATTTATTTATTTTTAGTTTTTAAACTTCTTTCAAAGTTTCGAAAATTGCAATCTTAACCCCTGGACTTTATTATTACTATTATTATTATTATCCTTATTATTATTATTCTTATTCTTATTATTATTATTGTTATAATTATTATTAGTATCTTTATTATTATAATTATTATGATTATTGGAGTTTAAATTAAATTTAATTTTTAAATAAATAATAAATAAATCAATAAATAAATAAATAAATGAATAAATGGATAAGTAAATAATTAAATAAATAGATAATTATATAAATACAATTAAAATTTATACGAGATGTTACAGAGGGGGGGTCGATTATCGGTAGACCATCCTTCTGTGGTTCGATAGAACACGCGATGGGCCTCTTGGGTCTGAGCGGTGGCGGCAATTGTGGTTCAATCATTATTGTTTCCTTTTCTTTCGTCTCCCTCAAAAACCCATTTAGGGTTTTCAGATGTACAGTGCGCCCTGTCAACGGTTGTGGTGCGGCCACCGTTGTCGTCCATTAGTTGTTGGACCTCGATTGATGTTGTGGCCATGCCGGTGTCCCTTCCCTTTTTCTGGTTCTTGGTTTGCAAATATGTGATTCTCCATCATGGTGTCACACCCTCAATTTCCACAAACGGGGTATTACCGTTAGGCGTGTGACTTCCAGGATCTCAGCCACTAGTTACACCAAACGACACGTTAAATTATAAAACAAAATTAATTTTTAAGATTTGAAATTACGAAAGACTGAGTTATTAATGTAAACATAATAGAAGTTGCGGAAGCATAATAAATCTTAAATCTTTAAATGACGCAACACGCGCAAACCAAATAAATGATATTTATTGAAAACATTAAATAAATCATGTGAGATGATAAATGCATGAGTGGAATGCTCCTAAGCGTGCGCATCTTGTGAACCTGAAAGAAACATGCTAAAGTGTCAACACAAGGTTGGTGAGTCCACATGTTTTGATTAACACAACAAGTAATAAGCGATACAGTAAACAAAGTAATATCCGTAGGTAGCTAACCTACTTAACAAGTTACATAGTGTATGAAGTTCGCAACCGATGCTGACAATGAACACAGTGCCTCGGCTGTGGCTACCAACCCACAGCAACAGAAAATTAGGTCAATTAAACACCCGTTCGACCACCGGTCGTGCTAGCACGACTAGCCGGGTGGTGTTTATCAAACCCAGTAGATCTACTCAGAATTACCTCCCTGAAGAACATATATTAACGGTTCGAAACGTGAGGACTTAAATTGGTACAACACTAGTAATCATGCGATCATTACAGTAATACTGAATCAAATGAAAATACGTTTGAACATATGTTTCTTTCACCCCAAGAAAATAAGTAAAACGGGACTGAGAACTCACCTCAAAAGCACAACAACTAGTAACGTAGAGAGTAGGAAGTTAGATTTCCAAATAACCTGGATTTTATTTAATATATAATTAATATTAAAGTATTATTATATCAACAATGTGGTCGTACGGTTTCGCGTTCATGGCTCGGTTACGGTGTCAGTTATCAGTATTTTCCCCATCCACAAACAACACAGTCAAGCACCAATTCACATCAAACATATAAACTCAATTATTATGTATATAAAAATATTGTTTCTGCATTTACATGATATGACTCTTATAATAAAACCCATAGTTTTTAGGATACATTTACTTCTTATTACAAAACGTGTAATGACCCAAACGTAACACTCTTTCACCTAGTAAATATATATATTACGCACCCGCATATAATAGATACATACATCACAACAAAAATACAAATTATATGTTACACTAACACATAATATTTATAATAACATATATATATATATATATATATATATTATATTACGCACATCACACACATACATAATATATCTAACCAACATTTGCATAAACTAAATGACCACATGCATTCTTAGAACTCTCATACAATTAAACTCATGTATACATTCAAGATTTCACCATACATTGATACCCATGCACACATTGCATGTACTAACCCACATACAAATTGCAAAACCCACATCTATGGAATACATACTAGTCCAAATTGAAAAACCCAAATAAAGAACACTTTTGATCACCTCCCCCCCCCCCTCATTATTCATAAACCCAAGGTCAAACCATGTGGCTGCTCCATGCGGCTGTCCATTTGCATACACACACATATTAATTGTCATTATTATATACATGCACAATCACATTGTTGGGTTTGTGAAAGCTTGGGCTTGGACCCATGTTTAGTTTTCTTGTTAATTAAATAGTTAACCCTAATTAGTCTCTATATATATCCATATCATGTATTGTAATCTTTTGCACTGAGCAAATAAAGAAAACCCTAGCTGCAGCCCGTGGACGTAGGTCACACCGACCGAACCACGTTAAATCCTTGTGTCGTTTATTGTTCGGTTTCTTCTGTGTGATATTCGTTTGTGCGTGTTTGTGTGTTGGTTCCGCTACGCCGCTTGATTCTTAACAAGTGGTATCAGAGCTTTGGCTCGTTGAACACACGGTTATTACACTAGTATCGATTCGCAGTGGTTTTTTGGTCGATTTAAACCTTGGAGCCATCGGTGATTTTCTGTTTGAAATTTTGTATTCAATTTTATAGTTGCCTGCCATTTGTGCCGTTTGGAATCGTAGTCAACCCGAAAAAAAGAGGAAGAGGAAAGTTTATATCTTGAAGTTCATGCAAAGAAAAAAAATAGTATTTGCTTTCTGGTGCTTACAACCAAAGTCAAATTCTTTTTCTTAAGGGGTGCGACTAAAGGTAAAAAGAATTAAGTCCTTTTGTTTTTTTGTTTTGATTAAAATCAGGTCGAGTTGATTCATTGAGGGCTACAAGGCGGTTTGATCAAGACTGATTATCAAGTTGAAACCTTTTTTGAGCCGTCGATTAGGGTTTAATGAATAACCCTTGAAGTCATCGGCTAAAGGTTAGGGTTTTGCGTTTTTCAAGTTTCTATTTTTTTGACGGATTATTATCAACTGTTGGGGAACCATGTTTTGTGAAAGAAAAGTATTTCGGGTTTAGATTTGTCTACAAGGTTTATTGTAGGACCAAATCGGTCATTGACAGTGTTCAGTACAACAGTCGTCAAGTTCAGGCCCGTGCCATTGCTGTGTCTGTTCACTGTTTCGATTTGATTCTTGTTTGTTGTTTGAGATGGCTGAAGATGGGAAGGTTGTGATCGAGAAATTTAACGGTTCTGATTTTAGTTGGTGGAAAATGCAAGTAGAAGCATTGTTATGTCAAAAGGACTTGGATATGGTACTAGAAGAAAAACCTGCGAAAATAGAACATGCTGATTGGGAATCAAAGGAAAAGAAGGCTCGTGCGGTTATTACATTGGCTTTGACGAAAAACGTTGCTTTTAATGTCATTAAGGAAACCACGGCTCGTGGTATGATGACTGCCTTGTCAAATATGTATGAGAAACCGTCTGCGGCGAGTAAGGTGTTCTTGATTCGGGAGCTGGTAAACACAAGGATGAAAGAAGGAAGCTCGGTGATTGCTCACATTAACAATCTCAATTCAATATTAACAAGACTTGTATATGTTGGAATTAGGTTTGATGATGAAGTTCAGGCTCTACTGCTGTTGTCGTCTCTGCCTGATAGTTGGTCTGGAACTGTGACTGCAATTTCAAGTTCTGTGGGGACTAAGGGTTTCACTCTTAATGGTATTCGAGATCTAGTTATGGGTGAAGAAGTCAGACGAAGGAACTCGGGTGAGTCATCTAATAGTGAACTACTAAATGTTGGCAGGGGTCGGGGTAATAACAGGAACAGTGGGAGTCGGGGAAGAAGTTCATCTAAAACTAGGAAGAATGTGAAGTGTTGGAGCTGCAATGAGGTGGGACATGTTAAGAGTCAATGTCCGAATAAGAAAGAATTGAACACTGCTACTGGGGATATTTCTGATGATGATGTATTGATACTCAGTGTGGAAAACAGTGTGGACTCTTAGGTCATGGATCCAGGGGCTTCGTTTCACGCCATGGACAACAGGGAAAAGATGGTGAATCTGAAATATGGTGATTTTGGAAAGGTACGATTAGCCAATGACGAGATACTTGAGGTAACAGGAATGGGTGATATTGATCTGGTTACTTCATTGGGTACTACATGGAACTTAAAGAATGTCAGGGTGATTCCGGGGCTGAAGAAGAAACTGATTTCAGTTAGTCAGCTGGATGAACAAGGACTGAAAGTGAAGTTTGGTAGTGGTAAATGGAGGGTGATCAATGGTAATCTGGTTATTGCTCGTGGTATGAAGCGTGGGTCATTGTATATGGTTGAGGTACCTGCTGAGGGATGTATAACCGTCCCGGTTAAGCACGACAAAATCCAGTTCACTAAATCTGGTGCTAAGAGAGTTTATTTTGCAAACATGAAGTCTGGAGCAGGGATGTTAGGTGAACGAGTTCAGAAGTCTAAACCATTCAGGGAATTCGGTGACAGTGGGAGCACGGGACGTGTTCCGGGTACAGTTACAAAGAACCGTTGGGTTTTAAAGACTACGACTGAAAAATTCTCTCCTGGTTATTGTTTCCTGAATTTAGAGAGTGATGGTGATCCTTGGTGTGTCTTTGAATCTGGTGGAATGTCCAAACCGGTTAAGATGGAGGATGAGTCGTTGGCAGCACTAGCCAAAACTGAGTTGGAGCTTGGGGAGCTTTAACTGAACCTTCTGGTACTTGATGATGAGGGGTCGCTGCAACTAGGAGATGTGATAAAGTCTTAGCTTGTTCTCAGGGAACTGGAGGGTTGGAAAACTTATTTAAAGATTACTGAAGTTACTGGACGACTAGGTTGCTTTGTACTCGAATGGCGGGCTAGAATTTATCGCAAAGCCTTCAAGTGGGCGATTGTTGGGTTTGTGAAGGCTTTGGACTTGGGCCCATGTTTAGTTTTCTTGTTAATTAAATAGTTAACCCTAATTAGTCTCTATATATATATCCATGTCATGTATTGTAATCTTTTGTACTGAGCAAATAAAGAACCCTAGTTGCAGCCCGTGGACGTAGGTCACACCGACCGAACCACGTTAAATCCTTGTGTCGTTTATTGTTCTATTTCTTCTACGTGATATTCGTTTGTGCGTGTTCGTGTATTGGTTCCACTGCACCGCTTGATTCCTAACACACATGATTACTTATAATTATACAGCACAACCATACATGCATACAATTTGGCAAAACCCATCTATACACATACAATCCATGCGTAAACAAACTCAACCATAATTATACATCACACATGCATATACAATTTAATGACAACCCACATACATGTGCACACTATGCACTCAATATCTTCCCCCCTTCGGCGAACTCCCAACCAAGACCCACACGCACACACGTACATCCATGCCTCTCACATATACATACATATATATACGCTACATATTCAGCAACATATATACACACACACGACATACGCAGAAGGGATTTACATATACCCGCACGCACCAAACCAACCCTCACAAACCGTACGTAACCGACGAGTAACGAATGAAACCGTAACATAACAAGCAACGAAGGAACATACCATACTGGGTTGTCATCGAGGACTACGGTTGATGACAAGAAAATCATGGGAACGACTATCGCAAGTGAAGGGTCGTTAGGAGGCTGCAGGAGTGCACTGCTATGAGAGGGAGACCGCCACCACGAACGGGGTTCACCGGAGACGCGTGTACGATGAGGGGATCAACGGTGGTAGGAGGCTTCGATGGTGGAGATGGAAATTAGGGTTTTGGGTTGGTGTTGGTGGTCTCGGATGAAGATGGGGCTGATGGGTTGGGTGGGTTGGTTATATAATTGAGTAAATTTTATAATTTTACACCTTTAGTCCCTCATCTTTGAAGGAGTTTCCCATTAATTAATTTTGTATAGATATAGAAATTTTTTTCTTTCATGTTAAGTTAAAGTTAAATAGTAATAATAATAATTGTTATTATATAATATTAATAATTTAATTTAACGCTACGTAACAGAGAGGTTAGAAAATGTACACAGTATTAACCTGGAAAAACTCGAGTTGTCACATCATCCCCTTGTTGAATAACTTTTCGTCCCGAAAATTGATCGACGAACGACTAGTGAACAGATGAATGACCAGTAACCAGACAGATCAGATCAGAGCTTTCTGGAACATAGGCAAGATAGGATCTCCGAGGGTTTCTGAACAAACCGTAAACAAAAGAACGTAAGGTCTCATGAGAGCTATTTCTATGGCATGCTTAGGGTTCAAGTCAGTAGGTACTATTCCTAGCACTTTAGTAAACTTTCGGACACATAACTCTTATCAGCACCCGAATCTAATAAAACGAAGGCATAATGACCATTTACAGGAAATCTACCAAATACTGTAGTAGGGTCATTAAGAGCCTCACCTGAGCCTATGACGAACGCTCTGCCCTTGGCACCACCACTTCCACTTCCTGAGCCATTTCCATTGTTGTTGCGGTTGTCAGAGTTGTTTCCATCACCATTGTTCCTCCCAGCTTTGGGCAGTTTCGCTTGATATGTCCTACTTCACCACATTCGTAGCAACCCTTTGTAAACCTTGATGTGTCGTCAGCCTAGCAGTTAGATTCACCCGACAGTTCTTGGCAACATGACCGAATTTGCCACACCTTTCACATGTGCTTTTGTCGTAAGGTCCGTTGTGGTAATAGTTGTATTTATTGCATTTGGGCAACGTCCCAGTGTAACCACTACCAGGTTGGGAAGATGCAGAAGCTTCGTTGGATTGGCGGAAGTTGTCAAACCTACGTTGTTGCTGTGGTTGCTGCTGGGAAGAGTTCTGCTTGTTATGGGGGCCAGACTCCCACTTTACTTTATTATGGCCATCAGTAGTGGTAGAAGTAGAACTGCGTGAAGGTAGTTTTCCTTATGTTACTGCCTGGTCAGTTAGTCTATGATTCAGTCTAATTGCCTCCTGTATGGTAGTTGGTCGGGAAGCAGTGACCATTCCCTGGATTTCCGGAGACAATCCATGCAGGTATCTTTCGATCCTTAGAGAAGGAGGGTTGACCATGTTGGGGAACAGGGTAGAAATTTCATGTGATCGAGTGGTGTACGCCTCAATCTCGGAACCTGTCATCTTTAGATTCCAGAACTCCATCTCTAATTTCTGTATCTCTTCCTGAGGGTAGTATTCTTCTTTTATCAAAGTCTTAAAATCCTTCCAGGCTGTCTGATTAGCAATCTCAACCCCTAGCATTTGTACCTGGGTGTTCCACTAGGATAAAACAGCTCCGTCCACACCAGGATAAAGCAGCTCCGTCCAGGGTGCCGGTGGCATATTTAACCGGATTTTCCACCGGACAATTGCACATCTCAAACACTGATTCTAGCTTCTCGAACCACCGTACCAGTCCTACGGCTCCTTTCGCTCCAGTGAACGGATTTGGTTTACAGCCCATAAAGAACTTGTATGTGCAAGTTCCTTGACCTGTAATGAATTTAGATTAGAATTTTGGAAGTATGGAATGAATGCTACAACCTACGAGACTGACGGAACGTTAACGTCAGATATGGATTGGGTTTTGCTTACTGATAGGAGCGGGTTGAGGATTAGAGTTATGTTTCGCCAGTGCATCAGCCACATGCTGCTTTATGAGGGCGGCCAACTCCGCTGGAGTCATATTGATAGAACCACCACCACGTCCACGTCCAAACATTCTTAACAATCACAACATACAAAAATAAGTAAATATGTAACATATAAACTTCATTTAAGCATAAGTAATTAAAGAATTTAGCACACACAACTAAATGTTCAAATAATAATTTCTGGCAAAATAAATTGTAAGTACGTCTACAATTAATTCAAGCCAAATATTAAAATTCGGAAACATAAGTCGGATGGGAAACAACCCTTCCCATCTAAGTGTGAAATGAACGAAAGTCTGATAAACAAATAAAATGAATAAATAAAGTAAATCAATGTAAATCGACTGATCCAGTGCTATCCTCAGGCTCGTCCACTGGCTTCTCTTCTGGCACTTCCTCGTCAGGCTCCTGTGCTACGTTTAGTGCATTGACTTGACCCACAAGGGTATCAAGCCGCTGACGGTTAGCAGCGATGTTCACCTCGTCGCCAACCATACGATCAAACAATCTAGTGACGCGATCCACATGCTTGTTGTGATACTCCATTAGTACGTTGAATCATCTCTTTAGCTCCCTGATCTCCCCAGCTGACTCCCGCGCTGCCCTCTGCAATGCTCGGTTGTCGTCCCACAACTCAGCGACACGCTTACGCTCGACGTGTAAGGTAGCTGCCATAGCAGCCATGGCCAGCTCGGGAGGGCAGTGCAGGGGAGGTAGGGTAGGGGTCACAGGGTCCCTTGTCGATGCAGACCTGGTACGGGGTCGGTTTTTAGGAGGTGAAGTAACGTTCTTCTCCTGAATAAGTCGGGTCATAAACACGGGGTAGTACTGTCACTGGTGAACTGGTGGGTACTCAGGTAGGGCAAATGGCTGGTCAAGGTCAACCACCTCATTACTATTAGGACCCATCGGCCAATCATACGGATCCGTAATATGAGGTATGCAGTCGTCTCTAGGCCTCTTTCCTCGAGAAGATGAAGAGTTAGGTCTGATGATGAAGACGCCATTCCTGCAAAGAACTGCTCACAGGAATGAGCAACAGTAAGCAAACCAGCAAGGCAAGTACACAAAGCCAGCTAACAAATCTAAACGTGTCTATATGCGTGTAACTAAGGTAACGGGCTATAGTCTAAATGAAATGCAAATGAGGTGCAATGTCAATTTAGTTCGCTATAACCAATGGCTCTGATACCAATCTGTCACACCCTCAATTTCCACAAACGGGGTATTACCGTTAGGCGTGTGACTTCCAGGATCTCAGCCACTAGTTACACCAAACGACACGTTAATTATAAAACAAAATAAATTTTTAAAATTTGAAATTACCAAAGACTGAGTTATTAACGTAAACATAATAGAAGTTGCGGAAGCATAATAAATCTTAAATCTTTAAATGGCGCAACACGCGCAAACCAAATAAATGATATTTATTGAAAACATTAAATAAATCATGTGAGATGATAAATGCATGAGTGGAATGCTCCTAAGCGTGCACATCTTGTGAACCTGAAAGAAACATGCTAAAGTGTCAATACAAGGTTGGTAAGTCCACATGTTTTGATAAACAGAACAAGTAATAACCGATACAGTAAACAAAGTAATATCCGTAGGTAGCTAACCTACTTAACAAGTTACATAGTGTATGAAGTTCGCAACCGATGCTGACAATGAACACAGTGCCTCGGTTGTGGCTACCAAACCACAGCAACAGAAAATTAGATCAATTAAACACCCATTCGACCACCGGTCGTGCTAGCGCGACTAGCCCGGGTGGTGTTTGTCAAACCCAGTAGATCTACTCAGAATTACCTCGCTGAAGAACATATATTAACAGTTCGAAACTTGAGAACTTAAATTGGTACAACACTAGTAATCATGCGATCATTACAGTAATACTGAATCAAACGAAAATACGTTTGAACATATGTTTCTTTCATCCCAAGAAAATAAGTAAAACGGGACTGAGAACTCACCTCAAAAGCACAACAACTAGTAACATAGAGTAGGAAGTTAGATTTCCAAATAACCTGGATTTCATTTAATATATAATTAATATTAAAGTATTATTATATTAACAATGTGGTCGTACAGTTTCGCGTTCACGGCTCGGTTATGGTGCCAGTTATCAGTATTTTCCCCATTCACAAAAAACAGTCAAGCACCAGTTCACATCAAACATATAAACTCAATTATTATGTATATAAAAAAATATTGTTTCTATATTTACATGATATGACTCTTATAATAAAACCATAGTTTTTAGGATACATTTAGTTCTTATTACAAAACGTGCAACGACCCAAACGTAACACTCTTTCACCTAGTAAATATATATATATATATTACGCACCCATACATAATAGATGCATACAGCACAACAAAAATACAAATTATATGTTACACTAACACATAATATTTTATAATATATATATATATATACAATATATATATATATATATATATATATATTATATATATATTACGCACATCACACACATACATAATATCTAACCAACATTTGCATAAACTAAATGACCACATGCATTCTTAGAACTCTCATACAATTAAACTCATGTATACATTCAAGATTTCACCATACATTGATACCCATGCACACATTGCATGTACTAACCCATATACAAATTGCAAAACCCACATCTATAGAATATATACTAGTCCAAATTGAAAAACCCAAATACTGAACACTTTTGATCACCTCCCCCCATTATCCATAAACCCAAGGTCAAACCATGTGGCTGCCCCATGCGGCTGTCCATTTGCATACACACACACATATTAATTGTCATTATTATATACATGCACAATCACATGATTATAAATAATTATGCAGCACAACCATACATGCATACAATTTGGCAGAACCCATCTATACACATACAATCCATGCGTAAACAAACACAACCATAATTATACATCACGCATGCATATACAAGTTAATGACAGCCCACATACATGTGCACACTATGCACTCAATATCTTCCCCCCTTCAGCCAACTCCCCCACCAAGACCCACACGCACACACGTACATCCATGCTTCGCACATATACATACATATATACGCTACACATTCAGAAACATATATACACACACGACATACGCAGAAGGGATTTACATATACCCGCACGCACCAAACCAACCCTCACAAACCGTACGTAACCGACGAGTAACGAATGAAACCGTAACATAACGAGCAACGAAGGAACGTACCGTACCGGGTTGTCGTCGAGGACTACCGTTGATGACAAGAAAATCACGCGAACGACTATCGCAAGTGAAGGGTCGTTAGGAGGCTGCTGAAGTGCACTGTCGCGAGAGGGAGACCGCCACCACGAACGGGGTTCACCGGAGACGCGTGTACGATGAGGGGATCAACGGTGGTAGGAGGCTTCGATGGTGGAGATGGAAATTAGGGTTTTGGGTTGGTGTTGGTGGTCTCGGATGAAGATGGGGCTGATGGGTTGGGTGGGTTGGTTATATAATTGAGTAAATTTTTATAATTTTACACCTTTAGTCCCTCTTCTTTGAAGGAGTTTCCCATTAATTAATTTTGTATAGATATAGATATTTTGTTTCTTTCATGTTAAGTTAAAGTTAAATAGTAATAATAATAATAATAATTGTTATTATATAATATTAATAATTTAATTTAACCCTACGTAACTGAGAGGTTATACAATGTACACAGTACTAACCTGGAAAAACTCGAGTTGTCACACATGGGTTACCACTCATAGTGGTTTTGTGATGCTTGTTGTATAACCGGCTTATGCATTTGGTTGGGTATGTGTAATTGATTGTTGGAATGTGTCGATGATGAGGACCACCTCATCCGAGGCTTGGATTTGGCTCAACGTTCATCACCGATTTCTTTGTTCTCTTTTTGGATTGTTACTAATGTGTTTCGAGGGCTGTGATGAGATTCAAGAGTAGTTTCGGTTGCTTAGGCATGGCTACCAATTATTGTTAGCTGCCGTAACTGAACACTGATTGTGGGCCCTAAGTTATACATTTTCAAAATTGTTTCAAACCGGCTATCGCGCGCGCAACGCGCGCTGACGATAAACACTAGTTAAATATATATATATATATATATATATATATATATATATATATATATATATATATGTATGTATGTATGTATGTATGTATGTATGTATGTATATATGTATATATATGTATATATATATATATATATATGTATATGTATATATATATATATGTATATGTATATATATATGTATATATATATATATATATATATATTAGCTTACAATATGTAGCTTTTTCATTTAGTACATAGAATACAGATATCTATATTTAAAATTTTATTAGTAAGTAATATTTTTTAATTAATAAACTAGAAATTGGAACCCGCGCATTGTCGCGGGGTTCTTTTGTCACCGACTCATGTCAACGATGTTATGCGATAGAAGATGTTTCATGTCACTAAAGAGAGCAAACTTAATAACATAGAAGGTGTTTCATGTCACTAAATAATAAAAGCTTGATATATGTATAAGGAAAGTTAAAATACAAAGCGTACACACTTATCACGCAAGACTAAATACACATGGATGGACACACGGGAGGTTAGAATCACTGGTTTTATTATCAAGTAGTGACGCAGTGTACGAAAAATAGATTTTGTTTTTTAAACTCTCTATATAATGTGTCTAAACGTTACTAATATTAGATTACTTGGTTAGCACTCCGTGTATTACAAGGGGTAAATAAATAAAATAATAAATAATTAGTAATGAAAAATTATTAATTATAACATGATATTTTAAAATTATGATACGATTAAAATTACGTATAAGTAATGACTATAAACAATAAAACAATGATATTATTTTCTTTTAACTTTTGTTTTAAATTTTTTATCTAAAAACAATTTAAAAAATTCATTCTAAATAAAAAACGTTTTAGAAAAATGTCATTTTCTAAAAATTTCTTATTATAACTTTGAATTTTAAATTTTTATGGTTCATAAAAAAATTAATTTCTAAAAACACTGATTTTAAATATTTTGTATTTTCAAAAAAGTTTAATGTTTTAAAAAATTACTTATGTTATACAAAAGATTGTTTCTTTAGAAATTACATTTATAAAAAAACTCGTTCTTGATTTATTAAAAACTATTTTAATCTAAAAAATAATAAAATAATATAATTAATACTTAATGTAATATTCGAGATGAGAGAGAAGCGAGAAATTAAACTTACAATGTCTAATATTGTGACAATTGATAACTCAAAACCTTTTTCATTGCAGTGGATAGATTAATGAAAAGTTAACCAATTACAAGAAATGAAAAGGTATGAAGTGTGAGTTTTTATCTTAGATAACAAAAGTAACCACAAGGTTTGAACACGGATGGCCTGGCTAAAGCAGCAATGTGTTAACCACTAGAGCAATTATTCTATGGTTTAACAATTTCAACTCTGTCTATTTAGCCCCTGGAAAAAAATTTAAAAAATAAGTTACTGTAGATACCGACATCAAGTTTTAATATGTATTATAATATAATATCATTGGTATTAATAAATCAAAAAAATTAATTGAGAAATAAAAGATTAATGCTATAACGTTCTTTCATTTGTCAATTAAACTTTTAATAATGAAATATTAATTGAGAAATAAAAGATTGGTATGACATTATGTAGTTAACATAGGCTGAAGGATAAAACTGTAGGATGAAGGAGAGTGGTGATTTGACGCTAAGATAGTGAAAGATGAAGAAAGATAATAAGTGTTATTCATCGTTCATTGTAACATAATTATAGATTAATAATTTCATGTGTGTATTTCTAATCCGATTTTCGAATCGAAAATCATACATTCACAATTCGATTTGAATTTGATAATTAGATTTTCGAATCGAATTGAATTTGAATTTAAAATTTCAAATCGAATTTTGAATGGGTATTTTTTTACTCAATTGAATTTCAAGTTTTTAAATCCGATTCAAATTTTGAACTACCTTAATCTTAAGATAGGGATGAAATACAACATGCTAATTATATAAATTTGTATCACTTTTGTTGATTTAAAAAGGTTAAAATTAATAAAAGCAAAATAGATAAGCTTGTAAAGTGTATTCGAAGTAAATAATATTGACGGGAAAAACAAAACTAAAAAAACCTTTGTATATATAAAACTCTATTATTATTATTATTTTTAATTTAATGATTTGCTGATGTGATCATGAGGATTAGAGTACCTAAAACAACGGCCTTAATTTTCACTTCCGAAAATATGGTAAATCGGTGTTTTACCTAGGTATAATGTTCTACGAGTATCCTGAGATAAAATGTAAAATAAGCCCTATACTATTATTGAAACATAGACCAAGGGTAAAAAACCGATTTATCATTTTCCAGAATGAATAAAACTAAGACAGATATTTTAGGTTCTCTAATCTCATGATTAAAGCAGCAAAGCTTTAAATAACAATAATAATAAATTAATAATAATAAAAACCGTATCTTTAACAATTAAGGATTCTGTAAATACCTTTTGACTTCTCTGGTAAGCCACTTCAAGAATGTTGTAAACTCATTAAGATAATCAAGAAACCCTATAAAAGAATATGACAATAAAAAAATAAATATAGTTGAACCCTTTTAGTTTCTACTCGGTATAAGTTATAGTTAACTCTTTCTTATTTTGAGAAGTTTTAGTTAAATACCTTTCATAAGTTATAAGTATATGATCATGCATGTATTATCTATAACATGATTGTTAGTTTACAGAATATGTAATAAAAAAACTCTTGATCAATAATTAATATGAGTATTAAATGGGTTTTCAAAAAGAGAAATATTAAATTACTTGTTGATCATGTCAAATCATATCATGTAAAGTGGGGATTAGCGTTTCATATCGAGTACCGATACCGGTACCGTATCAAATCTGTATTGGCCATACAAAAATGGTACCGGTATCAGTATTTCATTTTGTCTAGTTTTAGTGTCAGCACTATGCGATTCCAATAACAATAAAAACCAAAAATAACAATTTAAAGGCTTCAAAATTACTGTAAATACATAAAACTGTGAATATAAACAAGAAATATTCAAGTGATACAAGAGGTCACATAAATCCCTAAAAATAACATGATAATATAAGGGAAACAAATCAAAGACTGTGATTGATCATGAAGCGGAAATGATACACACAAATCTTGACTATCTACAATTAATTAAAAGTATGCATAAAACTATAAAAGTAACTCAAATACTATGGTATAGAATTGAAGGACTCTTTCTCCAACTAGATTTATACTATGGAATTTATGAATGTGGAGGTGGTGAAGACGACGCGGTGGGTGGATATCATTTTTGAATTTCCCAAAATACCGTTTTGAGGATTTGATTTGAACTAATAAAGTGGTTATCTTTCTTATTTATTTACATATGATTTACATAGGGGCTTACTAAAGAGATGTCCAGTAGGATAAAGAGACGCCCTCCTTACGGGCCGTAAGGCCTTCACGGGCCGTATTGACTGTCGGGCAATCAAATTAGTCATTTAAAAACGTAACGTCCCTTGAAGGTGTTCACGGTCTAATTTTTTCACGGCCCGTTAAGCGTTTCACAGCCCGTTAGGCATTTCACTTACGGGCCGTGAACTGCTTTACGGGTCCTATTTTCACCTTTAATAATTTGACGAGATATATTATTCCTCGTTTTTCATGTAATTTTGTATTTATTACGTTATTTGATATGACGTAATATTCCTCGATAGTCGTGTAATTTTGTATTTATTACGTTGTTTGATATGACGTAATATTCCTCGATATTCGTGTTAATTATGTGACGGGATGCATTATTCCATTTGAACTACTATATAAACGTTAGTTTATAAATTCATTTCATAATTCAAATTTCAACGATAAGTTTGAAATAATATTTAACGTTTACGATGTCTTTCTGGGATAGCAACTATTTATTCGGTTCGGAATCTAACTATTACCCTGAAGAGGGTTACGGTTATTACGATGAGGGTGCTTCAAACTATTTAGGACAGTTCGCGTCCAATTACGGCGGGAATGACGGCGGCGATGACGGGGGTGATAACGGTGGCGATAGCAGCGGTGATAATGACGGTTCTGGTTCCGGTAAAAGAGGTTTATACGACACGAATCAGGTTATAAGATATATCATATTTAATTTTACTTTCATTTAGTAATAACTAATTAAAAATATAAAATTGATTAGGTTTTCTCATCTCGTGAAGAATTAGTTGATTGGGCAAGTAACGTGGGACGAGAAAATGGGTTTGTTATTGTCACCAAACGTTCAAAAAGAAATTCGAATGGTGTGGTGGTTAAAATTTGGTTGAAATGTGATCGGGGTGGTGTAAAGAATCTGACCGAGCAAAATATTGACCCTTGAAACATTATAGGCACGTTGAGGGAACAAAAATCCCAATAACGTGTCTGTGTTACGAACCATATATAACGCTCAGGCAAAAATTAAAAATTCCACCAGAATTAGTGAAACCCCAATGCAGGTTTTTTTTCTATACTACAACAACATCAATATATTTACACCCCTCACATAGCTGAACCGACAAATACCGTCGACGAGGTTTTTTTTATACATCCCACATCTCACACATTATGGCGTACGTACCCACACGTGTTGATGATTGATACAACTTACAAAACTAACTTGTAAAAATGTCATTTGTTCAAATGGTTGGTGTGACATCCACCCTGAAATCTTTTTCTGTTGCTCACGCATTCATTGATTATGAGCGTGAATCCAACTTCAGATGGGTGTTAGAGCAACTAAAAGCAACGCTGGAAGAAAAGTGTATGGAGCCCCGTGTTATACTAACCGACCGAGACCTCGCTTTGATGAAAGCGTCGAAAGAAGTTTTTCCGAGTGCTGTTCGATTACTTTGCAGATGGCATATTTCGGAAAATATTGCTAAACATTGCAAGGCGAGTTTTTCAAATGAAGAGTGGGGTGCTTTTGAGCATGTGTGGTCGGTACTTATTAACTCTGCAACGACGGACATATACGCTTATAATTACGACCGCCTTTATCGCAGATTGGTGTCCAAACATTCAAGTAAGTTTTCTAGTATTATTCATAAAAATATATGTGTATTTACATAAAAATAAGTACATTTTTTTTAAATAGGAGTGCTGATTTACCTCAAAAATAACTGGTTGGACCCCTACAAATAGAGATTTGTGTCGGCGTGGATAAATAAAAGTTATAGCTTCGGTCAGCACACAACGAACCGAGTTGAGAGCCAATATTCGTTGTTGAAAAGTTACCTGAAAGCAACCAATAGCACCCTGGATAGATTTATTCCTTTTATTAATAATATCTTAGTTACCCAGGAAATTGTTATAAAAGAAAGTTTTACCAAAAGCAAAATCATACTTATGGTGCAGCATAATCATAAAGTGCTTAAATTGCTGTCGTTAACCTTTACAATGATATTTCTCTTCATACGGATTCAGCCCATAGAACAGACAGCTCTTAATAAGCCCAAACTCGTCATACAGATATTATGACAACAGTCGTTAACCTTTACAATGATATTTCTCTTCATACGGATCCAGCCTATAGAACAGACAGCTCTTAATAAGCCCAAACTCGTCATACAGATATTATGACAACAACTCAAGAACGATATTGTGTGATAATAACGGTTTATCGTTTTTAATAAAGTGTACTAATAAATGTTTATGTTTTAATAAAATATTGCATTACTGTTCTACATTATACGTCTAGAATACAGTTCGTCTGCTATAAATCTTCAGAATCTAAAACAAGCATCCTGTAAGCTAACCTCTTGCCACTCTAAAGATCTATTTTGAACCAACCTACGCAATAACATACAAATTACAACTCCCGAATCTTGACCAATATGACCGGCATTAGGAGGCCACACGGTTTCACCGGATACAACCAGTTCTTCGATTTCTTCTTGTCCGGAGTGCTGCCAATATTGTATACGTGACAGAAAATGTAAAAAGTACGATTCGAATTGTACGAAAATCGTTCGGGCATTACGATGAATGCACCATGAATCATCACACGTATTTGGTCGGCATTCGTATGGAGAATATATACGAACTTGTAGTGAGTCCATAGAAATCTTAAAAAGATACCAATTTTCTTCGTCATCAGTCATTGGTACGTAAACCTACAATTCACGATTATAAATTTATGATTTTTATTGTAAAACATGAAAACAGTATTACCATATCAACTTCCCATAACGCGGGATACAGACAGTCACTCTCGTCGCCATATTCGTTACCATTAACGGACCCCTAGTATATTAAGTTAAACCACTCAAATGGGAGAATCGTCCAACGATCACTACCCGGCAACTCTTCTGTTCTACGTATTTCTTCGTATCTTCATATTGTGAGTCTATTTGTCCACGCCCGAACATGCTATAAAATAACAACTTTTTTAATTGTTAGAATTTTAAAATAAAATAAAATTTATAAAAAAACTTTAAATCATACCTCTGTACCTAAAGACACGTTTCCGAGTAATTCACGCTAAAATTGTAACTAAATATCGGAATTACCCATGTAATACACCCTACATGTTTGGGAATCACCGTTACGTAAAAAGTGAATAACATTTTAAGACCAGTTCCTCCCGTTCTGCCAATTATGGTTATCTATTGGATCAGGAATACTTTCCACAATATCTCGTGAGTTTGAAGAGGACTCATTTTGACGTCTTCTATTACTTCTACGAGAAGACATTTTAACTGTTTCGTTTCTCACTAACCGTATATAACAAGTAGTATATATAACGTTTTATACAGAATCTTAAATCAAATCAAGGAATAATACGTCACGACACATAATTATAAAATTTAAAAATGCATGCAAATCGAGGAAAAGAAATTCTCAGAAGGACTACTACGGCCCGTGAGAAAACTCACGGCCCGTTATGTCACTTGTTCACGGGCCGTGGGTATGGACGCTTACGGGTCGTGATGTGTTTCACAGCCCGTGAGCGTATAAAGCTGTGAAAATTAAATTTCAAAAACCATACGGCCCGTAAGGCCCTTCACGGGCCGTGAAAAAAGTCAAAGAGCGTTTATTTAACACCTGACAGGGTGTCTGATTAGCAATGGCCTTTGCATATTTGAATTACGAAACTTGGGCTGAGATAAACATTAAGATGGATTCAAAATATTTATTTCATTTTTTTATGTTTAAACCTTCTGAAAAACAATTTTGATTTTATGATATTAAAAATTTGAGCATTACGTTGACATTAAGCTTGATTCTAATGTTCTCGAGTTTACTTAATGACAGATATAAATAAAACATTTTCTTTTCCTTTCATTTCTTTTCTCTTCTTTTGTTTTTTTCCTTCTTTTCTCTCCATTTCCTTCCGATTTGGAAAGATTGTTTTTAGCCCTTATTTTCCTTCAATTCCGTTTATTTTCTCTACATAAGTGAATTCGGGAACACAACTTTTTTATTTTCTTCCATTAAAAAAGGGGTAACTTTATAAAATATTAATTAACTTTTAAAAGTGTTCTAATTAAATAACTCAAGTTTTAAAAGTGTTTTTATTCACTCAGTTTTTATATTTTATATAAATTAAAAGTCTTACCGTATTTTTTAGCATGTTATATTTTTGGTTTCAATTACAAAAAAAAATTTCAATCTTTTGATGCTGATATGGAACGTTGACGTAAATTTTAGGTACTTTTTTTATTTTTTTCATAATTAACATGTTTTTTATTTTTTAATATAATATTATATATTGAAAATTATGACCTCCATGTCTATTTCACCGTTACTTTCTTCTAATAAGAAAATTTAATGATGATTCGATTTGATCGTTTGTTGATCCAATTTGTGAAAGTTATGCATAAGTGACTAAATTAGAAAACTTTTAAAACTTTGTTACTATTCTGTGATATTTTCCATTAAATAAAACTCTGGAACACAATATCTTATTTTGTTCCTTTTGTTTCTTTTATTTTATTTCATTAAGTAAACTCAAGAACACAAAGAACGGTTAAATGCCAATTTAATGGAATTTAAAATTTTGTAAAATTTTTAATATATTTGATTATAGGTTTTAGCAATTCCTAATATATATATATATATATATATATATATATATATATATATATAATATATATATATATGTATGTATGTATATATATATGTATGTATACATATATATATGTATGTATATATATGTATGTATATCTATACTATATTAATAAGCATTTGGGGAGGGCAAGATGGTCATTTCACCAAAAACTCTTAAATTTAAGAGTTTTACAACTCTTGAAACACAATGTACAAATTTTTAAGCTTTGAGATCCCTTTTCCATTCTACAAAATTCAAATTCCCGCTCCTTAACCTCACTCATTTCAAATCAATGAGAAGCAGCAGCTCCCTTTCACCAAATTCCTACACCCAACAACCAAAACCCTTTGATCTATGTTGGCTCGCCGGTGGAGACGGTGGAGAAGCTCGCCGGCGACCGAGACGGTGGAGAAGCTCGCTGGCGACTGAGACGGCGGAGAAGCTCGCCGACGACCGAGACGGCGGAGAAGCTCGCCGGCGTCGGTCACTCTCTCTGGCAATGTTTCGCAACAACCATTAAAGGGCGGTTGTGACTCCTCCATGTTCACGGGTTGTGATTTGGCTTGGTTTCATGATTATTGCTCTTGATGATGGTTTCCACCCATGGGTTTCGATTTGTCTTGGTATATAAACGCCCACCACCGCCGGACTCATCCACCACCACCAGACAACCACCACCTCCGCCAACGGCCGCCACAGCAAGGTCGACGGTCGTGGTCGCCGCATCCGTCTGCGCAGCTAGGGTTTTCCAGCTCACGCGAGAGTTGGGGCACAAGTCCGATGGTCAGATGATGGTTTTCCAGCTCACGCGAGAGTTGGAGCCGTCGATTATCGCCGCCACCAGTACCGGTACAACGCCGGCGAGCTTCTCCACCATCTCCATTTTTGTGGTATAATTTTCTTCATTTTTTTCCTTGTGAAACATATTTGCTTTTGTATCCAGATTGAACACAATGAGTCATCGTATGAGCTTTGGTTGATGTTCATCAATAGTCAGGTGATGAACATGAGGTGATGAACATATTTGCATAGTTTCATCGGTGTTTTCTTGTAAATTAATCCCTTTTGTGTTTGTATTATACAATTTTTGCAGTCTTATATCGTCTACTTGCGAGCACAAGATCATGAACTCGAAGCATCTTAGATCCAAGATTCTTACTTTGAGTTTCTTGGTTCGATATTAGGGAGGTAAATCTGCATACAAAACAAAACTTAAGATAATATGTTAACTTTTAATCTTCATTTATGCACACTGATAAAACATATTATGTTTTGAAACAGCAAAGAGAAGGTAGATGAAGCCATGATATACTCTTACAATAAACAGTTCAACGGCTTCGCTGTTGTTCATTTATGCACACTGATAAAACATATTATGTTCTTAAAGCCATTGTATTAAAATCTTTAGCAATTGTAGTTAATTCTCATTTGTGATATGTAGAGCATCCGGATGTGGTGACTGTGATTTAGAATAAAGCGCGAAACTTACACACAACACGCTCTTGGGATTTCTTGCAGCTTGAAAAAAATGGCGTCATCGGTTCGTCTTCTTTGTGGTCGAAAGCAAAATTTGGTGAAAACATCATCATTGCCAATCTTGACACTGGTAACTTATTTTGTGTTCTCCTGATCAGTTTCGAGTCTTATGTCTTGATTTTATAGTTTTATTATATGCGGTTATGTTTGTTTGTTTCTCAGGTGTTTGGCCTGAATCAAAAAGCTTTAGTGGCAACGATTATGGACCGATTCCATCTAAGTGGAAGGGTGGATGTGAGAATGACACCTTAGTTCATTG
>CM044014.1:62396012-62471012 GCA_024085815.1 Flaveria linearis | reverse complement strand
CCGGCTTATAGTAGAAACACGAGGATGTGACGGACGGGATTGTCATAACACCTGGTTAGTTTACAGAGACAAAATAAATGCAAAGATCCACGTGTCATGACGTCACCCGACACAGTGGTGACTTGTGTCGTGGTTAGTCAGTTCCACGACTAGCATAGTCTATCGAATTAACAAAACCAAATCCAACATGAATTCCAACAAACAGAAAGTTCAACATAGTATCCATAAACAAAATCAAATGATAGTCAAAACACTAGCGCATGTCTACTGAAATCCTGAGGGTCTCTGCTAAGGCATCGGCTCTAGCTATCCTCTTTGATTATGATTTCCTGAAAAGATATGCTCAAAAGTCAACACATGGTTGGTGAGTTCACAGGTTTAAACATAAATTGAAAACTTGTTGCTGTGCATGAGTTATGGATCATAAGTGTATACAGTTTATCATAAGAAATATCACATGAGCGTCACAACCAAACCTATGACGAACCACACAGCAATTGTCGGAACATATTCACCCAAGGCCCGTTCCTGGCAGTGTGATGGTACTCACAAGTAACCATCTGTCAAGGGTGGGGGTGTCAACCCAATAGTACTATCAATATCTGTCCGTCGGCTCCAACACCGGAGTTAAATAGTTGTGATTAAAGAACCACACAGAAACTCATGCATAAGATATAGCTTGCAAACAGTAACACGTTAATTGAAAATAAATTGAGATCACAGCTAAAAAGAGTGAGCATACTTTTCCCCTATAGATTTATAAAACTTGTAATGAAAATGGGGCCGTGAAACTCACCTTGAATTGAGATGAAAATGAAGTGAACAAAAGAGCTTCTAAATACGCGAACAATGAGCGATCACACACCTATAATTAGTTACAATTAAGTCTTTAAAACGTGATTGACGAGAAAGGGATATTCGGTTGGTTCGGTTTGACGCGTGACACGCACACGATTAGATATATTATATATGTTACAAGATTTAAGTTTAATAATAAGATTAACGTTAAATCAAGGATTAGGGTTTTGATAGAATTATGGGGTTTTAATAAGTATTAAGTTTAAAAAGTAATTATTTACATTTTGATTCCATTAGGTGGATTATATATGTATGTTTAAATATTTTAGAATGATATTAAATATAGGAATGATGAGGTTCAATATATAATTTATAATTATCTAAGGATAATTAAAAATACTATTTCGATTAATAATAAGATATTAATCTATACCATTAGTTAAAATATTTTTTAAGAAATAATATTCTTTAAACATTTTGTGTAATTATAAAATATATAATTTCCACGATTATGAAAGTAACTCTTTAAAGAATAAAGATTATATTGATATATCCATTAATATTTTAATGATTTAAATTATTATTTAGAATCCATTTTTACAAAAATAATTACTTATAATATTTGTAAATAATATTTTATAAAAACTTTTAAGGTATTTAAATAAAAAATTTACAGAAAATAATTATGTAACATTTAAAATAAGGAAAGTTTATAAAACTTATTTTTTAATTTTTAGAAAATTTTATATATTTTTTTAAAGCTTGAAAAGGCTTAAAAAAATAGTTTGTAGGTGTCACACCCCCGCTTGTAGCGGAAACACGAGGATGCGACGGACGGGATCGTCATAACACTTGGTATAATTACAGAGACATATTACATGCAAAATCCTCGTGTCATGACGTCGCCCGACACAATGGTGACTTGTGTCGTGGTTAGTCAGTTCCACGACTATCATAGTCTTAATAATTCTAAAAATCCATATACACAGTGTTCAGATATAACAGTAAATGATATACAATACAAATGCAGTCTATTGAAATCCTGGGGGTCTCTGCTAAGGCATCAGCTCTAGCTATCCTCTTTGTTTATGATTACCTGAAAAGATATGCTCAAAAATGGTCAACATAATTGTTGGTGAGCTTCGCAGTTTTATGTATTGATAATGAAACAGTAAGTTCAATAAGCGTTACCGCGACTACACTTATGTATAGGCGGTTTACCAGTTTTTAATAGCCACAGCCAAACCTAAACATTGGTTCCACATGGGAATTGATGGCTGAAAGGAAAACATTCCCAAGATTAAATAGTTTATTAAGACGTAGCAAGATCCACACAGCACATACGTATAGTGTATAACCAAACCAATTCCTTAGGTCCCATTGCCGGGATTAATGGTTATGTAAAAAGGTTTTCCATAGCATAATAAGTTTAATATGACGTAGCAAGATCCACACAGCGCATACGTTTAGGTTACAACCAAACCAATCCTTAGGTCCCAATTACCGGGATTAATGGTTGTAGTGGATGCTCGGCAAAGAAGAACCACAAAGTAGACCCACAAAGAAGAACCACACCGCCGAAAGCATCCAAGATCAATAGCATTCACAAGTAATCATCACACCACATATAGCATCAAAGTTATAGCGCATTATAATATAAAGCCACCAAATAACATACAAGGTAGCAACATAGCATAAAATCAAGAGTCATAATAATATCGTTCAATAAGAATAGCAATATAAGTTAACCATAAATGTTGAAGCAGACTTCCACTAGGGAAGGTGATTGAAAGTAAGTGAGCATTCTTTCCCCCCAAGTTTAAAATGTTTAAAAGTTATATAAGCGTAAAAAGGGGCCACGAAACTCACCTTGGATTTGATGTAATGTATATGAATAAGAACTTCAAAGATTAGGCAAAGCACGATCAAGCACGATCAATACCTATTATTAATTGTAACTAAGTCTTTAAAATATGTTTATTGCGAATAAATATATTGGTAAGATTCGGGTTGATTTGGTTTGATTTGGTTTAACACGTGTCACACACGCAATATGTTACAATGTTTTTATAGATTTCTATTTGTATTAATAAATAATTATCAATAAGTGTTAAACTTATTAAATAATTATTTATATTTTGATTCCATTAAAAGGGTTTTCATATTTGTATTTAAATATTTTTAGAATTAAATATAAAAATAATGTGGTCTAATTATATAATTTATAATTATCCAATAATATTTATAAATAAGAATATTTACACTTATAGTATTTTGATTAGTAATAAGGTATTAATTTATACCTTTGGTTCAAATATATTTTATAAGAAATAACCCACAATTTCATAAATAATTTGTGGATTTATAAAATATATTAATTTGTATTTAAAGATAATAAAGTGTCCATTTTTATAAAAATAATTATTTATAATATTTATAAATAAGTATATAATAAATAATTAAATAAGGAATTTAAAGAAATAAATTTCCACCATTTTTATAATTTATCCACAATTAAAATTAATATGCTGTCCAATAAATAGATTAATACTTTAAATAATCATTTAAAGTCTATTTTATAAAAATGGTTATTGATAATATTTTTAAATATTATTTTATAAATTTATTTTAAGGTGTTTTTTTAAATAAATAAATTACAGAAAATCATTTAAAGGTATTTAAAATAAAAGAAGTTCTTAAAAATTATTTTTATAATTTTTGGTAATTTTTCTGCATTTTTAAAAGTCTTAAAAAGCTATTTTTAAAAAAATGTTGGGGGTCGGGTTCGAACCCGCGACCCCCGGTTCCATCCCACACACACCACACCACTGAGCCAAGGGCTCACATGCGTTTAAAAGCAGGTTCCAATTAGTTTTATCATTTGTTTCCAATTCACCCCCAAATCGTATGAACCCTAGTTCATAGATTGATCCAATTGAACCCCCAATCGAATCTGTAAACGATTAGATTCATGGGGCTTTTTATCCCCATGTAAAAACGAACTCAATGGTATGTTTAATTACCTGTTTTGGTGTTCAGATCGTTGAGAACGATTGAAGAACAGGTCGCGGCCAATGAGGATTCCAAACGATGATCAAACACTGATGATACTCGAATTGGTTACACAGAAAGCTTCTATTGATGTTGGGGATGGATATCCTTCTGTAAATTTGTGTTTATAACGTGTCTAGGTGGGATTTCGAATAGCCGCAGGTCGCGGTTGAATGTGAAGATCGAACAATGGGTTTTAGATTGTTTCAGATGCAATCCAAGTTGGGTTCGATTAGGAACATTTATAAGGTTGTTTTGGTAAGGTTAATTGCATTATTATAAAGATTTAGTGCACGAATTGTGCGGATGTTCGGCCGAAAGTATAGTGGTCGGGTTTAGTGGACCATTATCGCGATTTCAGGATGATTTTTCCCAAATTAAGTGCGCATGATCGTTATATTTTGTCCCACGTTCGATTTGGTGCGTAGTGGGGTCGAAACCGTGGCCTAAAAATCGACTTTTGGCCTCGCCGGAGAGCCGCCGGCGACCGGCCGGAATTGTTGCCGGAAACCGAGGGATCGGGGGTGGGTTTGGGTTTTAAAAATTTACAGAAACAGTCCCTGTGGTTTACTATGTTTGTTATTTTATGTATAAACTTTGTTTTAAAGTTTTAAAGTTTCAAAGTTTACACAATTCCCCCCTAGACTTATTAAATCTAATTTATTTTAAAATTTTGTTTATATTCTTAATTATCTTTACAAATTACAAATAATATTATTATTATTATTATTATTATTATTATTATTATTATTATTATTATCATTATTTTTATATTATTACTACTATTATTTAATAATAATAAAAATATAAAAATAAATTGTAATTTCACATAAAAATTTTATTAAATCATGAAAAATTTTTCGGGTTGTCACATCATCCCCTGTTAGAGGAATTTTCGTCCCGAAAATAAGATGTACTGGCAACATCCTTGAAACGGCTAGGATACTTACGCATCATTTCGTCCTCTCGTTCCAAAGTGAACTTAGGACCATGCCGGGAGTTCCACCGAACTCTGCCAATCAGAATTTTTCTATGCATAAGTTGTTTAACTTATCGATCCATAATTTCCAGAATATATTCTCGTGGTAAGGTGATGTCTAGAAATCAAGATAAGACCAACAATGATAAGAAAGGTTATCCGTCGGAATTTAAGAATCCCAAACGTCACCATATGAAACGATCTTAACGCACATCTTGTGAATGTGTATTTCTCCTTTGACCAACCATCGGTCTAATGAAATAATAAACTATGCGAAGATTTTGGAATGAGTTCACGAAAATGGTTAAGAATATTATTAAAACAGAAAATGAATCAATCATTCAGAATAGCGATTGATTGTTTTAACGTCATACCACGGTGTACGAATATTTGAAACGGATGCTGGTTAATTTCTCGACGTTGTGAGATAATGGGTTTGCTTTTACTTAAAGATTACTCTGAACCTTTCCTTGGTGGTTAAACTCGATAGCATTGCTGATCAAGTGGGTGAGAATTTGTCTAATCCGTAAAACATCACCATTAACCTCCACTGGGACATCACCTCTTCTTGCCTATATCTTGTGGCCTCCAACCTCAGAACTCCTGAATCAACTTAGGAAAAGTCAATGATGTCACTAATAAGTTGAAGGACTAGATCGCCTGAAGACAACATGACACTCAAAAGTTGTTTCTGATTTTTATCAAGTTTTGTTGTTGATAGCATTTCTGCTATGCTAACGACCCCTGATAATGGAGATCTTATCTCATGTGACATGGTTGCTAGCATTTGTTTTGCTCTCATCGTTTCCTCTGTAATAAGAACAGTTTTATTAAGTTCCGTCTCTTTGGCCTTCTGTACAGCTATTTCTTCCCTTAGTTTTGCCATCTTTTCTCTCTTTTCACCTGATCAGTGATTTCCATGCCCACAAATTTTCTCCCCATCTTTGCTGAACACGGGTTCAACATATATTAAGAATGTTTTGGCTCCAAATAACTTAGTCTCAAAAGTATTCCTCTCTTTGCTGGTAACTCTCTTCAGAACTTCTCTTTTAAAGTTTTGTTGTTCAAATTCAAGATAGAATTTTAATGATCTTCAAGGTTAAGGATTCAAGAGCGGTTCAAGGAGTGACGCGAATAATAGGAAAGGTATTTGTAAACATGTTTTGCAAGGTAACAAATTTCCAAATGCAGATTTGCATACGTGCTTTGTCAAACCCATAAGTACAGTCGAGAACATTCGTATGTCTAGGAGAACCTAATCACAAGTTGATAATGTCTTTATTTAGTAGAAAGATTGCTTACCATCACTCAATTATGCGTTGATGATATCTCAAAATGAAAGTTGATAAGTAAGGAATAAATGGTTTCATTTGGCTAGATCGAATCAAATCATAAGGATAAAAGAAAGAATTTGATTTAAGAATTTAAATGTTCCAAGCTCGGAATCGAAATTAATATAGAGCGATCGGGTCTTTGGCGAGCATCATTTGCCCCGTCGACGAACGCACGTCCTCAGGCAGTATTTCCTTGATTCCCCTGGCCCAGATTACCAGCTATGGTCATCACTTGCTGCTGGTTATTTCCTTGTTGACCTGGTGCCCTATTCAGTCTGGGGCACATGTTTCGGTAGTGATCAGGACTTCCGCACTCGTAACAAGCCCTGGCATTCCCGGCGGGGTTAACCGCGTTGACGGGTACTACCAGATTCGGCGTAGTTCTACAATCCTTCGCTAGGTGCCCCGGGCGCCTACAGTTTACACACGTCCTACACTGCATTGCTGGGTGATGATGAAGATTGCATCTGTTACATCTAGGGTATGGCCCACCATATTCTTTCCTTCCTTGTGTTACAGCCACAAAATTTGGGGTTGTCTTGGCCTTCTTATCAAATCTTCCGGCATCAGACAGGCTCGTTTCCCCAACCTCCTTTCTCTTCTCTGCTCCCTTATCCAGCAGTCCAGTTCTCACCATTTCATCAGTAAGAGCGCCAGCCTTCAGAATTGCACTCTGGATTGTAGGAGGAGCAGCTGTTGTTACCAGTGCTCGGATTTGAGGCGCAAGTCCCCAAATATACCTCTCGATCCTCTTGGATTCCGGGGTTACCAAGTGCGGAACCAATCTTGCCAATTCGTGGAAACGATCGGTGTATGCTGCGTGCCCAGCTCCCACCATCGCATGATTCCAGAACTCTTGCTCAAGTTTCTGCCTTTCATTAAGAGGACAATATTCCTCGGAAATCAATGCTTTAAACTCATCCCAAGTCATCTGCATTGCTGACTCCCTTCCTCTAGCCTGAACCTGGGTGTTCCACCAGGTTAACGCCTTGCCTTGAAGTGAACACGTGGCATATTTGATTCGTTGGCTGTCGAGACATTCACTAATGTCGATTACTGCCTCCATCTTCTCGATCCACCTGGTCAAGGCTATCGCTCCGCCTTTCCATCGAATTCGTGGGGTTTGCAAGCCACAAATTCTTTATATGAGCATCCCCGTTTGGTATGGTTGACACCAGTTCCGTTTCCATTTGTTCTGCCAATGTCAGTATCATCCACTACCCCTTGGTTATGTTGGCCATTGTTATTATGATCCCCGTGGTGAGGATGATTCAGCAGGGTGTCGCTTACTTGGGTTACGATGGTTGGAACCAGTGCAGCTAGCTGCTGAGCAATCATAGCAGCTATATCAGGATTGCTAGTTTCCTGATTATTGCCAACTGGAGCACCACCAGCTCTTGATGGTCTACCCCTTCTCCTGTTTTGTGGGGCTTCAGCTTCTTGGTTTGTTCTACGGGTGACTCTCTTAGGTGCCATCTTCTATTTACAGAAAGATATGAACTTTAGTTACCGTATGATTTTGCTTATCAAGTTTCTATAACCCATGCTTTGGTCCATTAAGATCATTACGTAGCCCAGTTTAAGCACATTCTTAGTATACCGGTGATGTTTATATATAGGGTTCCCCGCAGCGTTCCCACCACATCAACGATATACCTTGAGTGATACTTAAACTAGTTACATAACATCTTAATTTTCCTTAGCACCTACTTAAATATTAACATTTTGTATGGGTAGAGAGTATCATTACTCCTCTACATTCATGTATTCCACTTTCATTCTAAGCATTAATCAGTAGTTACTGAAATGCTAAGTGGAGGAATGTTTCATAAGGTCAATATCGTGATTGGAAATACCATGAAGGCTTTAAGTAGGACAGGACTTGAGTATATGATAATGTTTGATTGCCTTAACAAGGACTTACAATGTTTGATTGCCTTCAACAAGGACTTACTAGGATTATGACCCTAGCACCCTAGGGTATAGAATAGAAACTGTGATACTCATGATCGTTACCTCATGGTAAGATTAACCAGACTTCTCATGCATGGTGAATTGCAATTACGTGTGCACCCGTAATGGTAATTTACCTTGCATGGTCACCCTAGCTCCACTTACCCCAAGTTAACATCATAGTATTATCTAAATTCATCAAGCATAAATAATGTAATGTCCTTATGTCCATGAGCCAGTATTCCAATAATAGCATGTAATAGTAAATAAGCATATAAGCACATTAAGTCTAATGGTAACTGCATATCCGTCATACTTTCAGGATTTCAGTCATAACAATGATAGGGTCGGATTCAATATCCGAGATCGACGCTACGCGTGATCACCGAAGTTCCCTAATAATATGATGTTGTGCGCATACAAGCGTAAAGTTCTTAGTATAAAAGTATCCCATGGAGAAAGACTGAGAGTAATAATGTCTTCCCCGGGATGTTCAGAGAACACGTGTACAAGTATAAAATCAAGTATGTAGGAACATACTTGTAGATTATTAGGTATATAGGAATATACCTGTATATTAAGTTCATAGACTTAATATATTTGACCCATTTGCCTTGTAGATCTGTGTATTGACCATAGTTTATCACTCATCACAGAAATCCCCAGGTAAGCATACCAGGTCTCGTAATGAGATATATGCGATATGCTTGCCTTAGCCCGAGGGCCTTTTGCCAGGAAATCCAAATACAGGTGTCTATGTGTCACACAAATCATGAAAGACATTTAGGTAAAATCAAATGCACACAATCCCTAGCATGCATTCTATATGAAGGTTCTTAGGTTATAGTCTAGGTCGAATTCTCCACCTAAATCTCTATAACCAAGGCTCTGATACCAATCTGTCACACCCCCGCTTGTAGCGGAAACACGAGGATGCGACGGACGGGATCGTCATAACACTTGGTATAATTACAGAGACATATTACATGCAAAATCCTCGTGTCATGACGTCGCCCGACACAATGGTGACTTGTGTCGTGGTTAGTCAGTTCCACGACTATCATAGTCTTAATAATTCTAAAAATCCATATACACAGTGTTCAGATATAACAGTAAATGATATACAATACAAATGCAGTCTATTGAAATCCTGGGGGTCTCTGCTAAGGCATCAGCTCTAGCTATCCTCTTTGTTTATGATTACCTGAAAAGATATGCTCAAAATGGTCAACATAATTGTTGGTGAGCTTCGCAGGTTTTATGTATTGATAATGAAAAAAGTAAGTTCAATAAGCGTTACCGCGACTACACTTATGTATAGGCGGTTTACCAGTTTTTAATAGCTACAGCCAAACCTAAACATTGGTTCCACATGGGAATTGATGGCTGAAAGGAAAACATTCCCAAGATTAAATAGTTTATTAAGACGTAGCAAGATCCACACAGCACATACGTATAGTGTATAACCAAACCAATTCCTTAGGTCCCATTGCCGGGATTAATGGTTATGTAAAAAGGTTTTCCATAGCATAATAGTTTAATATGACGTAGCAAGATCCACACAGCGCATACGTTTAGGTTACAACCAAACCAATCCTTAGGTCCCAATTACCGGGATTAATGGTTGTAGTGGATGCTCGGCAAAGAAGAACCACAAAGTAGACCCACAAAGAAGAACCACACCGCCGAAAGCATCCAAGATCAATAGCATTCACAAGTAATCATCACACCACATATAGCATCAAAGTTATAGCGCATTATAATATAAAGCCACCAAATAACATACAAGGTAGCAACATAGCATAAAATCAAGAGTCATAATAATATCGTTCAATAAGAATAGCAATATAAGTTAACCATAAATGTTGAAGCAGACTTCCACTAGGGAAGGTGATTGAAAGTAAGTGAGCATTCTTTCCCCCCAAGTTTAAAATGTTTAAAAGTTATATAAGCGTAAAAAGGGGCCACGAAACTCACCTTGGATTTGATGTAATGTATATGAATAAGAACTTCAAAGAATTAGGCAAAGCACGATCAAGCACGATCAATACCTATTATTAATTGTAACTAAGTCTTTAAAATATGTTTATTGCGAATAAATATATTTGGTAAGATTCGGGTTGATTTGGTTTGATTTGGTTTAACACGTGTCACACACGCAATATGTTACAATGTTTTTATAGATTTCTATTGTATTAATAAATAATTATCAATAAGTGTTAAACTTATTAAATAATTATTTATATTTTGATTCAATAAGTGTTAAACTTATTAAATAATTATTTATATTTTGATTCCATTAAAAGGGTTTCATATTTGTATTTAAATATTTTTAGAATTAAATATAAAATAATGTGGTCTTAATATATAATTTATAATATCCAATAATTTATAAATAAGAATATTTACACTTATAGTATTTTGATTAGTAATAAGGTATTAATTTATACCTTTGGTTCAAATATATTTTTAAGAAATAACCCACAATTTCATAAATAATTTGTGGATTTATAAAATATATTAATTTGTATTTAAAGATAATAAAGTGTCCATTTTTATAAAAATAATTATTTATAATATTTTAAATAAGTATATAAATAAATAATTAAATAAGGAATTTAAAGAAATAAATTTCACCATTTTTATAATTTATCCACAATTAAAATAATATGCTGTCCAATAAATAGATTAATACTTTAAATAATCATTTAAAGTCTATTTTATAAAAATGGTATTGATAATATTTTTAAATATTATTTTATAAATTTATTTTAAGGTGTTTTTTTTAAATAAATAAATTACAGAAAATCATTTAAAGGTATTTAAAATAAAAGAAGTTCTTAAAAATTATTTTTTATAATTTTGGTAATTTTTCTGCATTTTTAAAAGTCTTAAAAAGCTTTTTAAAAAAATGTTGGGGGCCGGGTTCGAACCCGCGACCCCGGTTCCATCCCACACACACCACACCACTGAGCCAAGGGCTCACATGCGTTTAAAAGCGGTTCCAATTAGTTTTATCATTTGTTTCCAATTCACCCCCAAATCGTATGAACCCTAGTTCATAGATTGATCCAATTGAACCCCCAATCGAATCTGTAAACGATTAGATTCATGGGCTTTTTATCCCCATGTAAAAACGAACTCAATGGTATGTAATTACCTGTTTTGGTGTTCAGATCGTTGAGAACGATTGAAGAACAGGTCGCGGCCAATGAGGATTCCAAACGATGATCAAACACTGATGATACTCGAATTGGTTACACAGAAAGCTTCTATTGATGTTGGGGATGGATATCCTTCTGTAAATTTGTGTTTATAACGTGTCTAGGTGGGATTTCGAATAGCCGCAGGTCGCGGTTGAATGTGAAGATCGAACAAGGGTTTTAGATTGTTTCAGATGCAATCCAAGTTGGGTTCGATTAGGAACATTTATAAGGTGTTTTGGTAAGGTAATTGCATTATTATAAAGATTAGTGCACGAATTGTGCGGATGTTCGGCCGAAAGTATAGTGGTCGGGTTTAGTGGACCATTAGCGATTTCAGGATGATTTTTCCCAAATTAAGTGCGCATGATCGTTATATTGTCCCACGTTCGATTTGGTGCGTAGTGGGGTCGAAACCGTGGCCTAAAAATCGACTTTTGGCCTCGCGGAGAGCCGCGGAGATCGGCCGGAATTGTTGCCGGAAAACCGAGGGATCGGGGGTGGGGGTTTGGGTTTTAAAAATTTACAGAAACAGTCCCTGTGGTTTACTATGTTTGTTATTTATGTATAACTTTGTTTTAAAGTTTTAAAGTTTCAAAGTTTACACAATTCCCCCCTAGACTTATTAAATCTAATTTATTTTAAAATTTTGTTTATATTCTTAATTATCTTTACAATTAAATAATATTATTATTATTATTATTATTATTATTATTATTATTATATTATTATTATCATTATTTTTATATTATTACTACTATTATTAATAATAATAAAAATATAAAAATAAATTGTAATTTCACATAAAAATTTTATTAAATCATGAAAAATTTTTCGGTTGTCACAGTAGGTAGCCGGGTTCGAACCCGGGACCTCAAACTCACACACCCACACCCTTACCAGTAAACCAAGGCATACAGCCGCGATATGGATCCGTTTCTAATTTTTAAAACAAGACTTAAACAATTCCCAAATTTCCCCCAATCATATAAACCCTAAATTCGATTTTGAATCAATTGAACACCAAATCGTTGTTATTAAACAGATTAATGTTGAGGCTTTGTTCCCCATGATAAACCAAATGTATAGGTGTGTTTAATTACCTGATTTGAAGTTAGATTGATGATGAACACTCGATGAACAAGCCGCGGCTATCGTGGCATTGGTTAGGTACCCAAATGATGATGTTAATCAAATTAGTTGCACAGGTAGCTTCTAATGATGCTAATGATCGAAAGCCCTATGTTAATTGCAGTAAATATCGTTCGGAGTATGGACTTTGGTAGAGTTGCAGGGTCGCGATGATGGTGATGATCGTATTGGTTTTGTTGTGTGTTTTCAGATGGAATTGAGAGTTGAGTTCGATCAGGAAGGATATATATTCGATTAGGTTGGATTAATTCGATTATTATTAACATTTGAGTGGGTTTATGAGCTGTAATCGATCGGGAATAAAGTGTGTCGATTAATGGTTGTGTGAGCTGTAATCCGGATGTTTATGCTTCATTATTTTGTGTATTATTGTTTGAATCTTGATCACGTTCGTTTTGGTGTGCTTTGGAGACAAAAAGCCGAGTTTTAGGTCGATTTGGCCTCGCCGGAGCTGCGGCCGGAAGTTGGGCGCGGACGACGGCCGGAAAATCGAGGGTGGGGGGCTAGGTTTTAAAATTTAGCAAATGGTCCCTACGGTTTGTTCTTTTGTTATTTTATGTTAAAAAATCTTTTAAAGTTTTAAATTGACAAAACACACCCCTAACTTTATTTTATTAGATTGTTATTATTAGTTATTATTATTATTATTATTGTTATTATTATTATTATTATTATATTATTATTATATTATTATTATTTATTATTATTATTTGTCATATTGGTTAACACAAAACGAGTATACGAAGATAATTCAATTAAACAACAAATAGATTACGAAAAATAATAAATGCGTGAGGATAGTTAACGAGTGTCATGTTAATTGACGGACCTGTCGGTGACAGATGTCACAGTATCCCCCAGTTGAGAGAATTCCGTCCCGAAATTCAGCTGGAGTTAGGTCCTGAAGTTGTATCCACGAACAGGTGCGGATATTTGGATTTCATCTGGTCCTCCCATTCCCACGTAAACTCTGGTCCCTGTTTGGAGTTCAATCTCACGCGGACGATCGGTATCTTGCTGAGCCTTAAGCGTTTGACCTTTCGGTCCATGATCTCAATAGGTTCTTCGACAAAATGAAGCTTTTCGTTGATCTTGATTTCCTCAATTGGCATGTGTAAAGTTCATCTACCAGGCACTTTTGAGGTTTGATATGTGAAATGTGCGTGTACACCGCTGAGTTCTTATGGCAACCTTAACCGGTAAGCCCCCGGACTGATTCTTTCTGTAATCTCGAATGGTCCTACGTATCGAGGGGCTAACTTCCCTTTCTTTCCAAATCGTACAATCCCTTTCCAGGGAGAGACTTGAGTAAAACGTGATCTCTAACATTAAATTCCAGAGGCTTTCGACGATTGTCGGCATAGCTCTTTTGGCGATCTCTAGCAGCTTTAAGTCTATCCTTAATTTGGAAGATCTTATCGGTTGTCTCTTGAATGATCTCTGGACCCGTAGCTGACTCTCACCAAGTTCAGCCCAACAAACTGGGGATCTACATTTCCTCCCGTACAATGCTTTAAATGGTGCGCATCCAATGCTAGTATGGTTGCTGTTATTGTAGGAAAACTCAATCAGTGGTAGATAAGTATCCCAACTGCCACCAAAATCAATAACGCATGCCCTCAGCATGTCCTCTAGCGTCTGTATTGTTCGTTCACTTTGGCCATCTGTGTGGGTGATAGGCAGTACTCATATCTAATCGAGTGCCCATCGCTTTCTGTAGTGTTTGCCAAAATCGTGAAGTAAATCGGCTATCACCGACGGATATGATTGACACCGGCACTCCGTGCCGTGTCACAACCTCTTTGATGACAACCTTGCTAGCGTATCTATTTTATAGTCTTCTCGGATAGGCAAAAAGTGAGCGGATTTTGTCATTCGATCCACTACGACCCATATCGAGTCGTGTCCGCTAGGCGTTCTCGGGAGTTTAGTAATAAAATCCATGGTTATGTTCTCCCATTTCCACTCGGGAATTTCAGGTTGCTGTAATAATCCCGATGGTTTTTGATGTTCAGCCTTAACTTTCGAGCATGCCAAGCATCGGCTTACATACATAGCAATGTCTCTCTTCATGCCTGGCCACCAGTATAGATCCTTAAGATCGTGATACATCTTGTTTGCACCAGGATGAACAGAATATCGTGTCTTATGCGCTTCCTCCATGATCAGGGTACGAACGTCTCCCTATTTGGGTACCCATATGCGATCAATGAAGTACTGTATGCCATCACCCTTGCAAATCATCTGTTTGTCTAACCCTCGGAATTCTTCTCCGCAAGGTTTTCTTCTTTCAATGCCTCACTTTGCGCAAGTTGGATCTGAGCTTCAAGTTCGTTTGAATAGTCAATCCCAAAGCTCGAACACGTAGTGGTTCAGCGCGTTCTTGCGACTTAGAGCATCAGCCACCACGTTAGCTTTCCGGGATGTGAACCGGATTTCACAATCGTAGTCGCTAAGTAGCTCCACCCAGCGTCGCTGTCGCATGTTATCCACCCAGCGTCGCTGCGCATGTTAAGTTCCTTCTGATCGAGAATATGTTGTTAGGCTCTTATGATCTGTGTAGATGATACACTGGTTCCATATAGGTAATGCCTCCATATCTTGAGTGCAAATACTACAGCGCCCAACTCCAAATCATGAGTTGTGTAGTTCTTTCATGAAACCTTTAGTTGTCGCGAGGCGTAAGCAATCACCTTATCTTTCTGCATTAGTACATCCCAATCCTTGATGTGAAGCATCGCAGTACACCCACAAAATCATCAGTTCCGTCCGGAAGGGACAGTATTGGAGCATTGCCACAGCTTTTCTTTCAACGTCTGGAAAGCTCGTTCTTGTGCATGTCCCTAATCAAATTTCTTGTCCTTCTGGGTTAGCAGAGTTAATGTTTGTGCGATCTTCGACAAAGTTCGCAATAAAACGATGGTAGTATCGGCCAATCCTAGGAATTGCCGTATTTCTGAAGGTGTTTGGGGTGTGTATCCCATTTCTTCACAGCTTCAATCTTTCAGGGTCCACATGAATTCCATCTTGGTTACCACATGACCCAAAAACTTCACTTCTCGAAGCCAGAATTCACACTTCGAGAATTGGCGAAAAGTTTCTCTTCCCGGTATACTAAGAATGTGCTACGGAGCAAGGCATACTAGTTGATGTAACGACCAAAAGCAAATCCCTAGTTGCTATAGCATTATGCCTTGATGGAGTAATCGAATGTCACGTGACCATTTAAGCATTGTTCTCGGTATACAAGGATGTGGTGGGAACGCTGCGGGGAAACCTATATATAAGCATCACTGGTATACTCAGAATGTGCCTGAGCTGGGCTATGTGATAATCTGATTAATTGAAGTAAGGCATGGTAGAAATGTTAAGGTATCATGGTTGGTTGTACATACAGGGGATTCTTGATATAGTAGTAAAAACAAAAAGTATGACAAGGAAAAGGAAATAGTAGATCTGACCCGTTGGATAGGGAGAAATGGAAATATAATGGCACATTAACAACATGCTGAAAACTAGAAGATGAAGAGTGTTGCTGGTTCACTAATGGGTACAGCATGAAATGGTAGAATGACTAAGCTCAAGTCTAAGGTAGTGAGGCTGCAATAGCCATGACTTGAGATGAGTTTAAATTTTGGTGAGTGAGTACTACTACCCGAGAATAAATGCAAAAGTTAGATTGTAATTCTGGAATCGTGCTCTTTATACTTATAAAATCCATGAGTTGACAGAGATAATGTCATACCTTGTGACATTTAGATCAAATAGAATTAAGTAGGACAGTGGGAAGATCTGGTGAGTAGTAGGACGAAGTTGGAGATTTGAGCAAGCAAACTAGTGGTGAAGTAGACAAGAAGACTCAAATGTTATTATAGGCACATATCTTATCATCAATCAATACACATCTGTGGATACTGGGTAGAAGAACATCGATTCTTCAAATTCACTCCTTCATTTGTCATGAACCCCAGTTGCTTAGAAATTAGTTAGTCGGTGGAGATGGAAACTCTCGACATGCGTAAGTTAAGATGTATGGAACTACTCGAAGACTAAGATTATTATATACAGTGTTGTTCCTGGAGTGGAAGGTTGGAAAGGAAGTGACTATTGTCTGTGACCTATCTTCTTCATTCCTATCAGTCATGAAAACTTTCTAGTTTTACTTGGCCAGAATAAGTGCGCTGACGGGTGGTTCAAGGAACAACCCTTTTATGATGTTAAAACGCGTAACATTCTTCATTTAATCGTGTATTATCTTGAATTAGATAACTACAGTTGCTTATGTTTCAGATATGTGGGGAGCTAAAAATGGAGAAAACGTTGCGAGCGTGGAACAGAGTGGACGTGTGGGAAGAAGAAAAAAGAAGAAGAAACAAATGTCAGGGCTCCACCGTATCTTACACTGGCCAACGTAAGGTACGGTAGACCCAAATCCTGAATTTTTCCACCGTATCACAGAAGGTTTCCACCGTACAAGTCTTGTGGCTACCGTAACTTTACGGTGGCTACCGTAAGTTACGGTAGAGGCAACTTCCTGGCAAGTGATTCACTTATTAAAATCACAAGTGGAGGTGCCTTTTGCTCAAAATATGAAAGGTGACGATTTTTGGGAGAATGTTTGGAACTTTTGGCTGGCAATTCTTTGTTTAAAAGCATTGAAAGACAAGGCTACGAATGAGAAACTGGATCAGATCAAAGCTCGGTTTAAAGCGGCTCAGGATCGACAAAAGTCTTATGAAGATAAAAGGCGGAGGCACATAGAGTTTGAAGTAGGAGATAGAGTTATGTTGAAAGTATCTCTTGGAAGGGAATTATCAGATTCAGAAAGATGGGAAAGTTAAGTCCTCGTTTTATAGGACCGTTTAGAATTATAGAACGGATTGGGGAAGTGGCCTATAAACTAGAATTACCGATCAGTTGCAAGGAATCCACCCAACCTTTCACGTGTCACAGTTGCGCAAGTGTTTAGCCGGCGAAAGTGCATATGTACCTTTAGATGATATAGAGGTGGATGATAAGTGAATTATGTTGAGAAACCCACTGCATAATAGACCGAAAGATGAAAGATTGAGGAATAAAACCATCGAGTTAGTTAAAGTACAATGGTCGAATAGAAAGGGGTCTGATTTCACTTGGGAATCAGAAGATGAGATGAAAAGAGATTATCCCCAGTTCTTTGAATAGTTGGTTTCGGGGACGAAACCTATTTAAGGGAAGAGAGTGGAACATCCGGTTTCTAAATCCGGACTTGTAATCACATTATAATTATGTTTAATTAAATAAGTTGAGTTATTTGAGAAGATTGGTGTTCAATCACATGAGTTGTATGCGAATGAACCTCAGTCGCACTCCATACTGCGAATGAGACTCAGTCGCACGAATAGTAGGCGTATGAACTTCAATCGCACGATCAGTCGTGTGAATTGTTCAGTCGTGCGACTGAAGGTGAGGCGGTTAATTTTTAGTATGGATAAGTAAGGCGGTGCAGAAGGGTTCAAAAGAGACTCTTATCTGTGTCATCTCCATTACTTTGTTCCCTTCACACCTAAACACCTGTTCTCACGAAATTGACTAAGGCAACTCCGTTTGGTAAGTTTTGGATGTCACAGATCAATTTTGATATGTTATAAGCTGTGTGTATGATTAAATTTGATCCAATAACCTGTTTAAATCAGTAAATTGGTATGGTTCTTTCTAAATTAAAATCTGGGAATTCGGATCTGAGTTTTTATGTAGTTTTGATGAAATAATAATCCAAAACCATTGTAAACGAGGTGTATATGATCTGTTTTGAATATGCATGATTTGGATGGTTAAAGCTTAAATTTTAAGTAAGTTTGGATAAAAAAGTCAAGAACACAGCTGTTGATCCGTTTCAGACGAATGGACTCATCGCATGCCTCAGTCGTGCGAATGAGAGTCTAGTCGTGCGACCGAGTGCGAATAGAGGTTCAGTCGTGCGAATGAGAACCCAGTCGCCTGGTTAGAAGACCGAATAAAGACGAGTGATCACTAGTAAGAATGAGGACTCAACCGTACGAATGAATGGTCAGTCGTACGACTGAAGGTTCAGTCGCATGATGTTCATCATCCGCATAGGTCCAGTCGCATAAGTGTCCATTCGCATAAGGATCCTGTTTGAGAATAGTTTACTGAATCAAGGTTTATTACTTTAGATATACCTTGATTAGAGGAAGGATTAGTTACCTCGTGTACGTGGATTGTGTAGATTGTTGTGAGGAAGTTGATAAGGTGAGTTCTAAGCCCTTTTCAAATGTTTGGTTTTAATATCGGGCTAGCACAAATATGATGATAAATGAATTAAACGTTTTAGCACCAGAACTATATATTGATATTTATACATTTCTAACAGCTTGTGAGGCTGTTAGGGTAAAGTGGGGATGATGAATGGTTAGGATAATAATGGTTATCTGAACATTGTTAATCATTACGTGATGGTGATGATTTTAATGGGTCAGGTAGGGTGTAAAGAATGGTCATCTGAACATTGTTAATCATTACGTGATGGTGATGATTCCAATGGGTCAGATGGGATGTAATGAAAATGAAAATGTATTAAAACTGGTGCTAAAAGAAAGAATGTGTGGTGCGTAAAGTAATGTGAAAATATTGGCAATAAGTAAAAGAAATGTTTTAAAGTGATAATGTAATGTAAATCTCAACAGGCCAGTTAGGGTAAGATGACTGGGTGTGTTAACTGTACAGTTAGATAGGAGTGATGACGATCACTCAGCTTTGTGAACATCTTGTGGTGACGACCCTAGATGATTAATTGGCATCCTACTGGATGAGAGATAATAATTACAGTTTCTAGATGTGGGAAACTGACAGTTACTGGATGTGGGCAACTGACATAATTACAGTTTCTGGATGTGGGAAACTTACAGTTGCTGGATGTGGGCAACTAACATAATTACAGTTTCTGGATGTGGGAAACTGACAGTTTCTGGATGTGGGAAACTATAGGAAACTGACAGTCTCTGGATGTGGGAAACTGACAGTTTCTGGATGGAGAAACTGACGTCCGGTGGGACGAGTCCGGTGGGACAAAGTAAAATGAAAGATGATTTTATTATATTGCCAATATAAATATGATTATTGTATGTGATAAATTGTTGTTATGTTTAATGAAAATTTCGAACTCACCAGTTTATCTGATATTTTAAGTGTGTTGTGTGTGTGCTAGGTAAGGAAGGGTCCTCTAATAATAGAGGAAAGCAAGTATGAGCTGAACAAGTATGCTATCCCGAGTAACTGCTGGCATAGTGTCACACCCTCATTTTCCACGTACGGGGTTTTACCGTTAGGCGTGTGACACAACCAGATCTCAGATAAGCATCAGTTACACCAAACGACTCGATAATTACAAATCATATAAGTTGCTTAATTTTAATGAAACAAACCAAATATATTTAAGTAGTGCGGAAGCAAAAACAGGAAAACATTTATCAATAGTTTTGGAACACGCAAACACGCGTCCAATCCAATTTATGTAAAGTTAATGCAAATTAAATCTTGAAAACAGTTTGAGATGAACGCAGAATGACATGCAGTGGATGCTGTGCTCCTAGACGTGCCACATCAATGTCCTGAGAGAAAACATGTAAAAATCTCAGTACAAGACTGGTGAGTTCACAGGTTTATCAGAAAACAGTAATTATCAGTAATGAAGTTCCCGAATTATGTAATCCATCAAGTATGTAATTCCCCGGATTTATTAATCCGATAAGTATAATGAAATCCCGGATTTATTAATTAAAGCATATCATGGGTAGCTAATCCATAATGATCACTATGTGTACGAAGTCGCGACCGAGCTGACATGCAATAAATAATAAGTAGGCCCAAGCCGTGGATCACACACCACAGTAAGTAAAGTAGTGCCCAAGCCGTGGATCACACACCACAGTAAGATAGGATAACCGTTCACCCGTTTGACCAGCTAGCGCGACTAGCCCGAGTGGGGTATGTCAATCCCAGTAGTACTACTAACAATCACCTCGCTACTTCGTATTAACGGTCCGAAGGGCAAAGCATACAAACATAGTATCATGTATATGCAGTATCACAATAATCCAATGTAATGTAACGTTTTTGAAAACCACATGTTTCTCTCCCCCAAAAATAGTAATAAGGTAAAATGGGGCTGTAAACTCACCTTGATTTGATATAATGAAAGCAACAAGAGCTTCAAAGAATAAGGCAATGCACGATCAAACACGAGCAATCCCTATTATTGATTATAACTAAGCCTTCAAAACGTATACAACGAGAATAGATATATTTGGTTGGATTTGGGTTGACGTACACGATTATATATATTAAGTTTGATTTTACACCTAATGATTTTAGGATTTAAATTGGGTTGTGGGATTTTGGACAAATAATGAAATTATTTGTATTTTTGTTTTATTGAAAGAAGTATATGTTTGTATTCTTTGTATAATTCAATAATAATTTATTATAAAATATAACCTATAATTATATTTAAAAATGATTTATGAAATTATATATTGTATATTTCTATGATTTTCTATAATTATTTCACAATTAAATACGATATAACGTCAAACAATATTTTATAAAGGTTTTTAAGGTTTTTATATAAAATAAATTTACAGAAAATATTTATGTAATCTTTTAAATAAGAAAAGTTTATAAATATTATTTCTATAATTTTTAAGAATTTCTGTATTTTATTGGGGCTTAAAAAGCCTTAAAAAATAGTTGCAGGTAGCCGGTTCGAACCCGGGACCTCCAACTCTCACACCCACGCACCAACCACTGAACCAAAGGCCTCAGCCGCGTCAATTCTCGGTTCCATTTGTTTTTAAGCCGACTCAACCTATTACCCCCGAATTCATATGAACCCTAATTCGATTTGGGTTCAATTGACCCTCGATTTGATTCTGTTAACAACCAATTTCATGGGGCTTTTGTTCCCCATGATAAGACGAGTATAATGTTATGTTTAATTACCTGTTTGTGTTGAGATAGTGCTTAGAACACTCGAAGAACAGTCGCGGCCGAATGGTTGATCGGAGGTGTGTTTTAATGTGTTTTCAGGTGGATTTAAATGGTGTAATCGATTAGTGAGTGATACATGGTTATATATATGCGATTAATTTGATTATAATAGTGTTAATGCGATCGTTTGTGGAGTTGTTTGACCGAAAGTGGAAGTGGTTCGGTTGAACTGCAATTCGATTGATTAAACGCGTTTTTAAGAGTGAATTAGGTTCGAATCTCATCCACGAAGTGATTAGAACCGGTTTTGTGGTTTAAAATGGGGTATTTTCCGTGTTTTGGCCTCGCCGGAGGGTCGCCGGGCCTCGCCGGCCGGTCACCGGGAAATCGAAGGGGAAAAGGGGCGGGGGGTTTGGTTGTGTAATTTTGTAAATTACACAAATGGTCCCTGCGGTTTGTGTTTTATAATTTCAGGTTATTAAACTTCTTCTGAAATTTAATAAATGACACAACACCCCCTGAATTTTATATTATTATTACTATTATTATTATTATTACTATTATTATTATTATATTATTATTTTTAAATAAAAATAAAATTTCGGGTTGTCACACATAGGGCGTAGGACCTGTTAATAATGTAAATAGGGAATGTATAATTAAATACAATTATATGTAAAAATGTTTTTAAAAGTTGGGTTAATATGTAATGTTGTTTAGTCTTCCGCTGTAAGTAGAAAGCTCTGATTCGCGTTTAAAATATTAATCCAACTGTGTGACGTGCCTCCGGTGCCCTGCCGGGTTTAGGGCGTCACAATATATATATATATATGTATGTATATATATATGTATATATACATATGTATATATATACATATATATATAATATATATATATTTAATGTATATAACACTAAACGGTTATGATTGGACCACGTCACACGATGCAGGTTCAGTTGCATACAGTACTTTATTATAATAACTTATTTATAATAGCAAAACAATTTTTTAATTACTTTTTTGTAAACAAAAACACTACTACCTTGTATTTGTAAACATTTAAACTCCTCACATTTTTATGGGAGGTAAACAACATTCCAATAGACCAAAATACCATGAATAAACAGCAAGACACTTAACAAGATTAATAAATTAATAGGTAAATATATCACAACAATCAAGTTTTTCATGATTGTTTTTAATGTATTTAATTAATTAGTTGTTAATTTTTAATATGTTTGCATACTAATAATACATAACAGCGTTGTTTAATCAAATTAATTTTTAAAATTCAACATCGTATAAAAACACAATGATGTTCAGAAAAACACAATAACGGACGAAAAAATACAATAATGAACGAAAAAAACACTAACCGCAGGAAAGACAAAATAATGAGCAGAAATAATAAATGCCAAAAATAGTATTTTACTATATTTTTATATATAACAATATAATACTTGTTTTAAAAATTAAAAAAAAATCTTTGTATGTGTATTATTAAAAAACTAATACATATATAAAAGTTGTAAACATTTAAAAAAGTGGAAAAACTTGAAAAAAAAGTCAACAAAAGTTGTTGTGTCTAAAATATCATTCTAACAAAATTTTTAATATAAACTAATCTCAACCGTTAGTTTAAAAAATGATGGTTAAGATTAATTTTTGTGCTTATAGATTAGAAACACTTTTTACAAGAACCTTTACCTATAAAATTATAAATTAAATTATTTATATATATATATATGGGAGGGTTCCTAGAAAAACCTCTATTTATAAGAAACCAAGAAAACTAATTTTAAACCATTGATCAAGATTGATCAATGGTTGATATTCATCAATGGTAATTTTAGAAATATTTAATAGATAATTGGTTTAATTAAATGATTAAAGGGTATATTAGGGAGATTATAATTTTTATAATTTGAAATAACTGAAATCCCTTAAATCTCTCCCTCCCTCCCTCTCTCTCTCTCTCACTAAATAGAATATTAGTTTAATTTAATCAAATTAGCTCACCAAAATATATTTTTCTACAGATTTATATTTGTTACGTACATGCTTACGTATACGTAAACATGTTTACATATATGTTCATGTATATCTGAACATGTTACATATATGTTTACATATATGTAAACATGTCTACATATATGTAAACATGTCTATATATATGATTTCATAATGTAAGCATTTTTACACGTATGTATATGTTTAAGTAAACTTGTTTACGTATATGTATATGAAAACAAGACATACACATGTTTACGTATATGTACTTTTAAAGATGTCAACATATCTGATTACGCATATGTAGGCATGCTTACATATATGCTTATTTACATATACGTAAACAATTTTACCCGTAGATTTACATGTAAGTAAACTTGTTTACATATATGTAAGTGATACACTAAAAGAAAAAAGAAGCCCTAAATGAATATATCTAAAGAAATTACACTAAATAGATCTGCAGCCATATGTAAACTTACATATGTATATGTAACTCGACGAATATGAGGATGAAGATGAACAAACGATGAACTCGTAATATAACTAAGTTACGCTTTTGTTACATATGTACATATACGTAAGCAAACATGTAAATCATCATCGACTTTATAGGCTTGAATTCTTCTTGATCATCATCTTTAATTCTTTGCTTAGCCCCACATCAGATTCAAATATCATCATATTTATCCTGTTTCTCGAATTGAAGCCTACCAACCCTACCTTCATCGTCTCGTTAGCTCCAAATCCATATAAGAATGGTCGTCCACGCACCCTAGTTTCATCTGACCTGCAATCGTCCCTCAATCTATTGTTTTCAATTGAACCTTCAATGTGGCATAGTGAGTAAGAGTGGCTAGACTGTTTTTTGTTTGAAACCAAGCTTTAGGAAGAGATGGTGATTTGAATCGATAGAAGAGATGCTTTCAAGGATTCAAACTCAATTTTAATAAATAAAATTAGAGAGAGAAATAGATGAGTTGCCTAATATGAGTAAATTTAAGACTAATTTAACAAAATCAATGAGGTATTAAAATTACAAATATAACCTTTGAATAATAAAAAAAAAAAATACTAGAAATTATATGATTGGTGGAAATTGGTTTTCTTGGTTTTCTCATAAAATGGTGGTTTTCTTAGGATCCCTCCCCTATATATATATATAGATATATAAATATATAGACACATAGATATATATAATATTAAATTATATAAAATGTATTTATAAAATATTATATATATATATATATATATATATTGAAACGAAAACCATAAATTCGAACTTTGATTCAAATTCAAAGTTGAGATTTCAGATCGACTTTTCAAATCATATCGAATTTCAGGAATTTTTTTAATATGATCAAACAATGAATTCTCTTACTTCTTTCTTTTTCTTTTAAACGGCCAGTTAAGCAATTGTCGGGTACTCCGTACACGGCGTTTCAATGGCTAAAGAGACGCACAACGTGGCCACTAGTCCACACGCACGGAGCCCCTAGCCCACCAATCTCCAATTTCGGGGAAAACCCGACTACCCACCCGCCCATAAGCACGATAGTGGAATAATCGGTAAAACCCGGTTGCTTCAAGACTCGAACCTGGTTCCCCATGCCAAGCCCGTCATTAACCGATGGGATTAACCACTGCACTGCAGTTTCTTACTTTTCTTATCCCCTGATTATTGCAGCAAAACAATTAATAACAATAACGAAATAATAAATCTACATACTACCAACAGTCAAATAATAAACATATTAGCGGTCTATAAAAGGGAATTTTTGTGTGTTATTGCAGAATTTACACCTTCAGGTTATATTCTGCATTACATGCTTGCTCTGCAATCACCTTTAGGTCTAGCTTGCAATCATTATTCACACTAGACACGATCGTTTGCTGCAGCGTTTAATTTTATCAAGGCTGAGTTTTTTATTCTATTTAATGACATGTAAAATTCGTAAAGCCATAAACCAAAAAATAATTGCAATTCAAGCACGTAATGCAGAATATAATCCAAAGGTGCAAATTTATGATTGGATAGAAATCTAACATCTTCACTTTGTGGATGTCTATATATAGAGTGTATACTTGGATGATTGAATTACAAAATTGGACTGATGATACAATGAGATGAATTTGGCGGACCGTTTCATGATTGACATCATTTATAAAGGAGTGTAAAGCATTTATAAAGGAGTGTAAAGTATAGGAGTTAGAAATAAAAGATCATATATTTATAAATTTTATGGATTTAAAAAATTGTAAGATTCATAAAAACAAAAACACCTAATTGTGGATAAACTACTACGGAATAGTATTAATTAAATTGATAAGCATAGGCAGTATTTATGTATCTAACACTTCAAATTGTTGATCGGTTGATTATATAAGTGGATAAATCACTATTCGGATTTATATTAGTTGTTTCATATCAATTTAAATATTAAAGGAAAAAATTGAAAAAACATACACACTTTCATTTTTTTAATATAAAGAGTAAATTGTTATTTTTGTACCTGAGGTTTGGTGCATTTTATCATTTTCATCCAAAAACAATTTTTTTTTCTCCTGCGCATCCATGACATTTAAAAAACTTACAATTTTTATCCATTTTCGTTAACATTGTTTATTAACCTGTTAAGTAGGCATCACGTGCACATCATGTGAGGGGCATTAGGTACTTTTGCAAAAAAACCATTATTAAATTGCTTTTAATATTCAAAGCTGATGTTCATTTAACGGATAAAACAAAGTTTGTTAACGAAAATGGATGAAAATGACAAATTTTTAGAATGTCAGTGACGCAGACGGGAAATAAAGTTTTTAGATGAAACAGCAAAAAAACATCAAACCTTAGGGATGAAAAAGGCAATTAACTCTAATATAAATAAACGAAATTAGGATTTTTCCCTCCGCGCGTTGCGCCGTGAACTCATGTGCTTGTGTTTATGTATCTCTGTTTGACCCAATCAGTAAGCGTGTTGTTTAGCCAGTAAATATAAATTAACTCTCAAATTCATAGTGAGGCTAACCTTACAAAATAAAACACTGACTAATTGTTGAAGATGAGAAAATACAAAAGCAACCTGCATCTATTGACATGATTTCCAATAAAACAGTTATAATTTAACCAAAATCTAACATCATTAACTCTTTTTAATCTTCAAAATCTGTAACGTTGGTCATACTTAGTACACAAAAGTTAAAAACTTTAGCTTAACAACTGGGCAATTATATTACTTTGCGAACAAATGGTTTAAAATTGTGGTGTTAATTGTGATCCTATCTTATTGGATTTTAAGTTTTGATACTACTGGTATGATTCTTTTTAATTAACCAAACGTTCACAGAGGTACTTTTTCTTTATATAAGAAACTTTGTGTGCAATATAAGTTTAAGATAAAGTAGCTCAAACAGTTGAACAAGAAATAATCTTTGTTGACTACAAGGAACACAGAACACATATATTCAAATTCTTCTATCTAACATTTTAGATAAGGTGTTATATATGATGACTAAAGCTTCGTTTCAAACGACTTTCAACCAGTTTAACCTATTTGAATCATCTGACCCATAATGGAACCACTAAAAAAAGAAAGTAGGCCATATATAACTAAACTAGTCAAGAATGACATCTGCAGAAACATCTAACCTCAACTTATCAAGCATTGTTGGATTTGATCACCTTGATCTTATAACTTGATATCATGTTGTCAATAGTCTCTCCATCATCTATTTCAAAATTAAGTTGATTTAATAAAGTTTAAAGGTGCTCCATTAAAATAACAATGAGCAAACCTCCCAAAATTAACCAATTTGAACAACAATAAGAAGGCTGCCTTTAGACGATAAAGCCTTCTTTTACAACATAAAAACTAACAGTTTAGCTGAAGGAAAAAATAAATGTAATTTGGTAATCTATCCTTTCTTCTCTTCTTCAAGCTCTCTGATCTAATACGCTTACAAAATTCTTTATTATATGTAGAGGAACATCATGAGGTATATTGATGCCATTCTGGTAATCAAAATTCTAATATTCATCAGATGTCGTTTTGTGGCTACCTTTTGTTGGGATTGTATATATATGTGTGTGCAGCTTGAGAAGCAGTATGCAGTTGATACTTTTTTGAAGCTATTGCAGTTGGAACTATTTTGAAGCTACTGCTGTTGGAACTTTTTGAAGTTACTACTGTGGGAACTATCTCATAACTTTTAAGGTATTGTTGGAACTTTTTTGAAGCTGGTTCTGCTGCCTGAACTTTTATGCATATCAGTACTTTTACTTATGTTGTTGTACTCATATTTGAAGCTAGTTCTTTCCAAAAATTTGTATGTTGCATATGGGATTATAGGGTATTACTGACCTCTTTTTAATTGGTTCGGTTAAAACATTACGCTTCTTAATTTGCTCCATTTGTAAGTATAGCAGTTCATAAACAATGTCACCCAAGTTAAATTAATTGTATAACAATGTTGCATATGACATCACACACAGAACATCAAGATATTGACCACCTGCTTCAATTACTATCTAATAAAGAACATGAATCGAGTCAAGATGCATAAAAATATTTGTAAAAGAATCTAACCATACCTTAATTAGACTCATAAATGGAGGGAGTGATGATCTAGAACTTTGAAACTTTAGTAAGAAGCTCATCATGTTCTCCTTTTGCTATCTGTTATTCAAGTTCTGATAAATTTAAATAAAAAACAATTCGCGATATGCTTTGCTAATTTTTTTGCACTTATATGTTAAAAGTATGTTCAAATAACACTTTTCTATCAATTGAAAGCCTTATGTTTGAATTCATATTCTTATGTGTATCATCAATTGTATATCATAATAAATAATAAATGTATTGCATATACTATATTTTGGATCGTTTGGTATTGAGAAATAGTTATGCACAATTCATGATGATTGGGCTGGGGATGTAATATTTGTAAAAGTTTTGAGACTTATCGAAGAACAACCTGCACTACACCAAATCAGTTATTGTTAAAACAATATGCTAAATCAGTACACTCAACAAACGAAAAAAACCTACGACTGAAACGAAGGAAAGTAAATCTTATTACATTCAGTTCCCAAATTACCTATTAATTTCACTATTTCAACCCGAATTAGTGGAACATGCGACGAAAACATGTGCGACTTGCTTGATAAACTCTATGAATATGATCAAGCACGAAAAACATACAAGCAATTAGAATGTAACATACAATGGACCTAAATTGCATGATACGATAACCAAGGAAAATGAGTAAAAAATAAAGTGTATACAATGTTGATTTATCGATATCTCAAATCACATTTAAATAAGAAGTATTGTTCTATAACATAATAGTGAAGATTAAAGCCATCTATAACCACCACTGTTAAGTGTTAAACCCCTATTTCCGCCCTCCATGCCATCCACATCTTGTATAGAAGCTGTGGGTGCTTCAGTTTGTCCACTAATCTATACTATATATAAAGCATATGAGAATGGTATTTTAAGATACCATAAAATTAAGAAAAATTATTTTATTTAATGCATAAATTACAACTACTTTTGAGGGTAAAATAGTATTTATAACATTATTTACATATTACCCCTTACAATTTGTTATATAATAACCTTACACTTTCTAATATTTACATAAAATTTTACATTATCTACCCCATAAACCAAGAAAACTGAATTTGTTTTAACATTTCAGCTATAGATTTTAAAATATCACGTTTTAAAAACTTTTGAGACTATAATTGTAACCTTTGTTTTTTTAAATGTTTTGGTTTAAACTTTTTTTAACCGATCCGTATTTTATGAGATACAATAAGTTAATACGTAAATGTACAAGTAGTCATGCAGAACGCATTTATTTAGTGTTTTAAATTTTAGCTTAAAACATATTAAACTTTTGTAAAACTACTACAAAATAATAAAATATTAAAAACACGTGTCACATGTAAAATGTCGTCCCGCCGCATTACCCGGGCACCGTTCTAGTATTATGAATAAGAATACAAACAACATTGGGTGGATAGAAAGAAGGGCTACTGAGCAATTAATTTTCTCTCTTTTTTTAAACGTGTAATCAAGCGAAGGCAAAAGAAAAATTCGAGAGTTAATAAAAAAACATAAAGTGTCGTGTTAATTCAAAAATACCACAAAATCTACTACTAATTTTCCTTATCTATGAATAATAAAGTACTTTTAATATTAATAGGCGTTAATGACCTAACTGGTTTAAGTATTTAACAATATATATTTTGTTAATTTCTTTTTTCTTTTTTGCAAGTGTATATATACAATATAGAAATAAAAAATTCAAACCATAAGGGAGATTGGGCCTTGGGGGTCGTCCACCCGCCCCTCCTCAAGGCCATCCCTTGCTGTGATATATAGTGAATAATCACTCTTACTTTTAAATAAACTAAGACATTAAATAGTTTCTCATTTCACATTTTGGGTATCCGCTTTAACCCTTATACAGTATACTAGCTTTAGTAAACACGTGTATTACACCTGTTGAATAATTAAATATTAAATAAAATAAAAATTATTACTTATAAAACGATATACTAAGACATAATATTATTGAAATTACGTATGAGTAATAACTATAAGCAATAAAATAATACTATGAGCTTTTATTTTTTTTATTGTTTTTTCAAAGATAACAAAATAATGTTTTAAAAAATTTTCATTTTTAAAAATTTCATTACTATAACTTTCTATTTTAATTATTTTTATTTTATAAAAAAATTACTTTAAAAAATTTTTAAATTATTATGTGAAAATAGTTTGGTTTAGAAAAAATCTTTTTATAAAAACTTTTTCTATTAAAATAACATTAATAAAAATAATTTTCCTTAGTTTATTGAAAAACTAATTATAATTATAATGTAAAAAATATATAATATTATTAATAATTAATCTAGTTATTTAATAGGAGAGAGAAGCGGGAAATATATGATGAGAATGAATGTAGTACTGACACGTGACAACCACATTTACACATCTATTAGAGTAGGGAGATTTTTTTTAAATATTCCTAAAACAATATATTAAAAACCATAATTGTTTTATAAAACAAAAGTTTTAAAAAAATACATTTTGGTTTATTTAATCAAAAGAACTAATTATAGGTAATTATAATCATATTTTATCTTCAAAATGGTTTTATAATTCATAAATTTTTATTACTATTATTTAATATTTTATTTATTCAACCAGTGTAATACATGGGGTACTAACGTAGTACTTATATAAGTGTAGGTGAGCTTTTTACTGCGTCATGTTGTATAAGTGAGCTTTTTACTTCGGTATGTTGTATGAGTACTAGAAAATTGTGAAAAAATAATCTAATATCTATACTACTATATAATACATCTCTTTGAATGGAGATGTATTTTTACCAAACATACAAGTTTTAAAACAACATGTATAAAGGAGTGTAAAGCATTTAAGAATGATAGAATAGGGAATTGATTTAGATTTTAAGACACTTTAGGGGAAATATGGTAATTTTATCCATTAAATTTTTATAAAACTTGACATTTTTGCTCTTGTCTCTTTCATGTATTTAATGAAGATTATTAATACATTATTTGATAATATGATATTGTAAGGCCCCGCTCACCGGGCACCCTACAGTCGGTCTTTCATTGCATATATTTTAGATAAACAATGTATAAACATACTTTTAATACATGATCATAACATACGCAGCGGAATTAATAAAGAAAACATACATACATTCTCGTTCATTCATAATAGTCATTACATCATTGACACGATTACAAAATACAACTTTCTTTACACTTCCTAACTTCACTATGATTGCTGGGGAGACACATAAAAACCCGAGATTACCTAGCAATCTCTTTTATGAGAATCCTCAGCAAACATAGGGGCTTAACTATACTATGATTGCTGCTGATGCATATTCCTCAGCAATCATAGGGTCGTACAGCGACCTCTACCGAAATAAGAAAATATATTTTTCTTCATAAAGAAGATATTAAATTCAAAAATATATAAAGGAGATTTCTTGAGTAATCTCGTTGATTCAGATCCTCAAGAAATCTCGTAATGGCAGGCAACGTGACTTGTTGCGTGCGTTATGGGCCCGCAACACGTGACGTTGCAGCATTACAAAATGGAGAATGCCCTCCCAAAAGAGCTGAGTAGCCGCCTCGTGCCATCCTCAGCAACACTACCTGCGAACTGGAAAACACATAAAAGTCAGCGTTGCTGAGTGAGTTCTAGTTTTTATAATAAAATACTTTCATTCTTATTAACCGTTCTTTCATACCTGTGTTCACACATCGTACGTACACGCAGATAATATTATTATTATCTTATCATTCATTACTTACTTTCATTCGTGTACACTTCCTCATTCTCGTTTACTTTCATACATACATACTTTACATACTTCACATACTTTCGTATGTCTTTACTTTCATTCATACTTTACATACTTTCGTATGTCTTTACTTTCATTCATACTTTGCATACTTTCGTATGTCTTTACTTTCATTCATACTTTCACTTCATACGTTCGAACCTTTATTTATTCATTCATTCATTTCTTTATTACTTTCGTTCGAACGTTCATTACATTCGGTGACATGTACAATACCCCCTTTCATCATACATACTACTGGTGCTGGACCTGTGGTGGTTAGCCACGAACGTTTGCACAAATGCTGATCCAGTCACCTGGGGTAGGTACTTGCACCGCTTATCTTTCACTTTACTTCTGGATCAATGCCATATGCTATACCCTGAACGTTGTGCACAAATGCTGGTGCTGGACCTGTGATGATCAATCACGAACGTTGTGCACTAATGCTGATCCAGTCACCTAGGGTAAGCAGCAAGGATCCCATACATACTTCTGGTCAATCACAAAGACTGACCCCGATGTACATCCTTCGGGGTAGCTAACCCGTACACCGTTGAGCTAACACCTGCCAGGGGTGTGCACCTCCTTCATTTTGCTTGCAAGCCTTTATTACATTCATTCATTCGTTAATGCATGCATTCATTCATCATGTTCCTTCTTTCATTATCTTTCACTTTACGTTCTTAATACGTTCGTTACATTCGTTCATTCGTTCACGTAAAGTTATTAAAAGATAAGATACATATACATAAGGAACATAAATACTTACATATCATCAGTATTCATCATTAACCATGACAACATCATACTAACATACATCCATCATACGTACAATTCTACATTCACTTACATCAGCCCTGTTCGGGCGACTGAACTACTACCAGTCGCATGTCCTCCATGCGACTGGGCCATACGATTGGGCTATTATGCGAATGGGTACTCATACGTGCGGTTGAACTTCCTTCCGTACGACTAGACACTATGCGACTGGGTTATATGCGACTAACTCTTAACCGTACGACTGAACTACTCTGCGATTGAACTTATGCGACTGAAACCCTCAGTCGCATCACCTATCGTGGGATTGAGACTCAATCGGGCGTCTGAGCCTCAGTCGGGCGATTGGACCTCAACTCATACTCATTCGGCCGAATGGCCCTTCAGTCGCATAACCCTAACTGGGCTGCGACTGGAGTTCATCACGAACAGCAGCCGCGAACCCCCGTACCCAAACTCGTCAAAATCCCATTTTTAGCCCAAATTGACCCTCCCAAAGCTCAGGGATTCATACTAGGACATCATACAAACATATACAAGTCCTACTTCTCACTATAAACGCATTACTCAAAATTTACCCAAATGGGTCAAACTTACACTTTTACAAAACTAGGGTTTATATGTGATTCCAGCCCCAAAATCAGTTAAAAACATGTAAATGAGGGGTCTTAGAACTCACATTACAGGTAGAAGTAGATGAACTTCGACTTTGGCTATCTTCTCGACGGATCTTGAACTCGGGCAGCACTTTCCCTCTCTTCTCTTCTGTTCTCGGTCGCTCACTCCCTCTCCCGACTGAAAAATGGGAGGAGAAGGAGCTGCTCCCCTTTTTATACCCACGTCTCAGTCGCACCTGGTCCAGGGGCGACTGGACCTTCAGTCGCATCAACACCATGCGATTGGACCCCAATCGCACGTGTTCCATTCGGCTCATACTTCATTCGGGCGATTGAACTCCAATCGTGCGGTTGAGCTCCAATCGGCCGAATAGCCATGCGGTTGAACTTCAATCGCATAAATCACAGGTGACTAAAGCTCAGTCGCATCACATGCTGAGAAGTCAAACTTCCGGGTGTTACAAGTCCACCCCCCTTATTTTAGGTTTCGTCCCCGAAACCTGTCATTCTTCGAACAATCGTGGGTAATGCTGCCTCATTTCTTCTTCGGTTTCCCACGTCGACTCGGATCCCTTCCTGTGCCGCCACTGTACACGCACAAGGGGAACCACTTTATTTCTCAATCTCTTTTCTTTGCGATCTATGATCGCCACTGGTTGCTCTACATAATTGAGCTTTTCGTCTACCTCGATATCACCCAGTGGAACGACCATGTCTTCGTCTGCCAAACATTTCCTCAGATGAGACACGTGGAAAGTCGGGTGGATTCCACTTAGTTCAGCTGGCAGATCTAACCTATAGGCCGCCTCCCCTACTCGAGCAACAATTCGGAAAGGGCCTATATATCGCGGACTCAACTTTCCCCGCTTCCGGAATCGAATGATCCCTTTCCAAGGTGAGACCTTCAGCATAACCCGGTCCCCCACTTGGAACTCAATTGGCCTGCGTCGTTTGTCAGCATACGACTTCTGTCGGTCTTTGGCCGCCTTCATATACGCTTTAATTCTTTCGAGCTTTTCAGTCGTAGCCTCTATCACTTCGACGCTTCCCAATTCTTTCTGACCAATTTCACCCCAACAGACGGGGGTCCTGCATCTTCTACCGTATAACATCTCGTAGGGTGGCATGCCAATACTAGCATGATAACTGTTGTTGTACGAGAACTCAGCTAACGGTAGATGGTCATCCCAACTTCCTCCGAAATCAATAACACATGCCCGAAGCATGTCCTCCAAGGTCTGAATGGTCCTTTCTGACTGACTATCAGTTTGAGGATGATAAACCGTGCTAATATGCAACCTCGTCCCCATGGCTTCGTGGAATTTCTTCCAGAATTTGGATGTAAACCGGGTGTCGCGGTCAGATACAATCGACACCGGTACACCATGACGAGTCACGATCTCTTTGATGAAAAGATCGGCCAACCTTTCGGACGAATATGTCTCCCGCATCGGTAAGAAGTGAGCACTCTTCGTCAATCGATCCACAATCACCCAGATCGTATCATACCCTTTTGGGGTACGTGGCAGCTTTGTGATAAAATCCATGGTGATGTGCTCCCACTTCCATTCCGGTATGTCCAACGGTTGGATCTTTCCATACGGCTTCTGGTGCTCCGCCTTCACTTGCAAACACGTGAGGCATTTACTCACATACTCTACCACATCGCGTTTCATACCCGGCCACCAATAATCTTTCTTCATATCTTGGTACATCTTGGTGGCACCGGGATGAATGGAGTATCGAGACTTATGAGCTTCATCCATAATCTTCATTCGTAGATCCCCGAGACGAGGAATCCACATACGCCCAAACCGGGTTTTAACGCCCGTCGTGTTTTCTACTAGCTCCGCTACCAGTCCTCTCATTCGTTCAGAGTTAAGATGCTCATCTTTCAATGCTTCATCCTGGAAATCTCTGACTTGTTTCATCATGTCTGAGGTCATGATTAGCTGGTACGCCTTCACCCGAATCGGCTCGGGCCTCTCCTTTCGGCTAAGGGCATCAGCCACCACGTTAGCTTTGCCCGGGTGGTAATGGATTTCACAATCGTAGTCTTTTATTAGTTCCAACCACCGTCTCTGCCTCATATTCAGATCTTTCTGCTCGAAGAAGTACTTCAAGCTTTTGTGGTCTGTGAAGATGGTGCACTTCGTCCCGTATAAATAGTGCCGCCAGATCTTCAACGCGAAAACCACAGCTGCTAGCTCCAAGTCATGAGTAGGATAATTGACCTCATGAACTTTCAGCTGTCGGGATGCATAGGCTATCACCTTTCCCCTCTGCATTAATACACATCCCAACCCCGAGTAGGAGGCATCAGAATAAACTACTAAGTCTTCACTCCCATCGGGCAGTGCCAAAACTGGAGCTTGGGTCAATCTTGTCTTCAGTTCTTCGAATGCCTTCTCTTGTGCTTGACCCCATTCAAATTTCACATCTTTCCGGGTCAACTTGGTCAGTGGAGAAGCAATTTTGGAAAAGTCTTGGATGAACCTTCGGTAGTAACCCGCCAAACCCAAGAAACTACGGATCTCGGACGGCGTCTTCGGAGACTTCCATTGCATCACTGCTTCCACTTTCGTCGGATCGACCATAATTCCATCCGGATTTACCACGTGACCCAAGAATTGAACTTCACGCAACCAGAATGCGCACTTGGAGAATTTAGCATACAACTTCTCCCTTCTCAACGTCTCCAAAACTTCGCGAATGTGACCGGCATGCTCAGTCTCACTCTTTGAATAAATCAGGATATCATCAATGAATACAATCACTGATTTATCCAACATCGGCCGGCACACCCTATTCATCAGGTCCATAAAAGCAGCTGGCGCGTTGGTCAAACCAAAGGACATAACGAGGAACTCATAATGACCGTAGCGCGTTCGAAAAGCTGTTTTAGGGATATCCTGCTCCTTCACCTTCAGTTGATGGTAGCCTGATCGAAGATCTATACGTGAAAACCAACTAGCACCCTGAAGTTGATCAAACAAGTCGTCGATCCTCGGCAAGGGGTATCTGTTCTTTACTGTCAGCTTATTCAGCTCGCGGTAGTCGATGCACATTCTCATACTACCGTCCTTCTTCTTTACAAACAGGACCGGAGCACCCCAAGGTGAGATACTCGGTCGAATAAACCCCTTATCCAGTAGCTCTTGTAACTGCTCATCAACTCTTTCATCTCTGTCGGGGCCAATCGGTATGGTGCCTTGGCAACAGGTTGGGCGCCTGGTACTAAATCAATCTGGAACTCGATCTCTCTGTCAGGTGGCAATCCCGATAAGTCTTCCGGGAACACGTCTGGGAACTCACGCACAACCGGAACATCAGACAGTTGTGGTGCTGGCTTCTCTACATCTTTCACATAACATAAATAGGCGTTACATCCACGCCTCATACATTTCCCCGCCACTGCCATTGAGACCACCTTCGGAATCGTAGTAACCCGATCCCCATAAACTATCACTGGACTACCGTCAGGCGCTGTCAAACTGATCATCTTCTTGCGACACACAATGTTCGCCTCGAAATCTGCCAACCAATCCATCCCAAGCACCAAATCGAAACCACCTAACGTCATCACAAAGGGTTTAACTGGGAATTTGTGACCCTCCAGTTCTACATCGCAACCCTCAATTACCTCAGAAATCCTGGTGGTTTTACCTATAGCAGTCTCTACATCAAACGGTACCTCCACACGTCTACTACTAACGGGCAATTTGGCACAAAAAGCGACAGAAATGAAACTCCTACTGGCACCGGAATCAAATAATACAGAGGCTAAGGTTTGGTTCACCAGAAACGTACCGGACACTACATCAGGGTCCGTCCTCGCCTCTTCCTGCGTTATCGTGAATGCTCTGGCGCTTGCCTTCGACCCTTCACCCACTGCCTTCTTCCCGCCGGAACCCCCAGGCCTCGGCTTCTTGCAATCTTTGTTCATATGACCACTTTCCCCGCATTTAAAGCACTTCATCGCCCTACACTCCTTAGCCATATGACCGGGCTTTCCACACTTAAAACATACATTCAGCCCCCATCTGCATTCACCACCGTGCTCTCGCCCACACTTCTCACACTTTCTCGACCCTGCACTTGTCACGACCACACGGCGATCATCAACCGTGCCTTCTTACTACTTGTCGAAGTATCACCCCGACCAAACCTCTTTCCCTGCCACTTCCTCTCATCACTTCCCTTCTTACTACTCTCAGATTTCACCATCGCAGCCCGTTCATCGTACAACCTCCCAGCTAAATCCACCGCCGACCTGAAAGTACTTGGTCGGGCGGAAATCAAGTGCCAACGAATTTCAGCCGGCAACCCCTGAATATACCGGTTAATCTTGCGAGACACCGGCGTCACTTGCTCTGGCACCAACCGTGCCATATCGTTGAACTTGGTCGTGTATTGTTGGTGGGTCATCGTTCCCGCTTCCAGCTGCAGGAACTCTCTCTCAACTCTGTCCATTTCTCGACGAGGACTGAACTCCTCGATCACCATTCTCTTCAACTCTGACCACTTTATCTTCCCAATAGCTGCTACCCTCGGCCTGGACAATATTGTCCCACCAGCACAATGCCGTCCCCGTAAACGAGTGGGTAGCAAACTTTACCTTCTTATCCTCCTGGCAGTCACTGATATCAAGGACCGCCTCCATCTCTCTCACCCATTGGTGAGCATCAGCAGCCGTACCCGAACCATCAAAAGTCGGAGGCTTGCATCTCATAAATTTCCCGTAGTCACAACCCCGGGCTGTCCCCCTAACCTGCTCTTCCTCCTCTTCCTCTTCGTCATCAGACAATACCGTTTCTGCCTCTGTCTGTTGCTGTCTACCGGAGGACCGTCTCCTCCCTCGTCTATCCTCCTCTCGTACTGCCTTTATCGCTTCGGTCATTACAGTCGGTAATATCGTCTGCATAACCTGGTGTACTTCCTCAATCACTGCCTCTTTTACCGAGGCTCTCAACTTGGCGCTTTCGTCCGTCTCTTCCTGGTGAGGGACCTCGTTCTCCTCACGAACTACTTTCTCTTTTCTAAGTCTTCCTCGCGTGATACGCGACTCATCACCACGTTCACCATCACGGGAAGCATCAGATGATCTATCACCGACCATCTTCTATCACACTGAAAGATTAAAACACCAACACGGTCATTCAAGGAAATAGCTCAGTTTATGTTAAGTACAGTAAGTCCCTAATTACAGTGGCCAGTTGTGATTAGCCACTTACTCTACTCTTCGTACCCCGAGCATCACCTATCCTGACTACATTAGTATCTCAGTCTAACAGTACACATCATTCACATAACAAGCGCACATAATACCAGTTAATCTTTTAAGAAAAATACCTGATGGCACGCGACTACTCAGATGGCATTCTCATTCTCCCTGTCCCATTCTCAGTTTAAGTTTAGGTTTATTATGAAAATTTACCCATTTTACTTAAACTTTTGCTCTGATACCAACTTGTAAGGCCCCGCTCACCGGGCACCCTACAGTCGGTCTTTCATTGCATATATTTTAGATAAACAATGTATAAACATACTTTTAATACATGATCATAACATACGTAGCGGAATTAATAAAGAAAACATACATACATTCTCGTTCATTCATAATAGTCATTACATCATTGACACGATTACAAAATACAACTTTCTTTACACTTCCTAACTTCACTATGATTGCTGGGGAGACACATAAAAACCCGAGATTACCTAGCAATCTCTTTTATGAGAATCCTCAGCAAACATAGGGGCTTAACTATACTATGATTGCTGCTGATGCATATTCCTCAGCAATCATAGGGTCGTACAGCGACCTCTACCGAAATAAGAAAATATATTTTTCTTCATAAAGAAGATATTAAATTCAAAAATATATAAAGGAGATTTCTTGAGTAATCTCGTTGATTCAGATCCTCAAGAAATCTCGTAATGGCAGGCAACGTGACTTGTTGCGTGCGTTATGGGCCCGCAACACGTGACGTTGCAGCATTACAAAATGGAGAATGCCCTCCTAAAAGAGCTGAGTAGCCGCCTCGTGCCATCCTCAACAACACTACCTGCGAACTGGAAAACACATAAAGTCAGCGTTGCTGAGTGAGTTCTAGTTTTTATAATAAAACATACTTTCATTCTTATTAACCGTTCTTTCATACCTGTGTTCACACATCGTACGTACACGCAGATAATATTATTATTATCTTATCATTCATTACTTACTTTCATTCGTGTACACTTCCTCATTCTCGTTTACTTTCATACATACATACTTTACATACTTCACATACTTTCGTATGTCTTTACTTTCATTCATACTTTACATACTTTCGTATGTCTTTACTTTCATTCATACTTTGCATACTTTCGTATGTCTTTACTTTCATTCATACTTTCACTTCATACGTTCGAACCTTTATTTATTCATTCATTCATTTCTTTATTACTTTCGTTCGAACGTTCATTACATTCGGTGACATGTACAATACCCCTTTCATCATACATACTACTGGTGCTGGACCTGTGGTGGTTAGCCACGAACGTTGTGCACAAATGCTGATCCAGTCACCTGGGGTAGGTACTTGCACCGCTTATCTTTCACTTTACTTCTGGATCAATGCCATATGCTATACCCCGAACGTTGTGCACAAATGCTGGTGCTGGACCTGTGATGATCAATCACGAACGTTGTGCACTAATGCTGATCCAGTCACCTAGGGTAAGCAGCAAGGATCCCATACATACTTCTGGTCAATCACAAAGACTGACCCCGATGTACATCCTTCGGGGTAGCTAACCCGTACACCGTTGAGCTAACACCTGCCAGGGGTGTGCACCTCCTTCATTTTGCTTGCAAGCCTTTATTACATTCATTCATTCGTTAATGCATGCATTCATTCATCATGTTCCTTCTTTCATTATCTTTCACTTTACGTTCTTAATACGTTCGTTACATTCGTTCATTCGTTCACGTAAAGTTATTAAAAGATAGATACATATACATAAGGAACATAAATACTTACATATCATCAGTATTCATCATTAACCATGACAACATCATACTAACATACATCCATCATACGTACAATTCTACATTCACTTACATCAGCCCTGTTCGGGCGACTGAACTACTACCAGTCGCATGTCCTCCATGCGACTGGGCCATACGATTGGGCTATTATGCGAATGGGTACTCATACGTGCGGTTGAACTTCCTTCCGTACGACTAGACACTATGCGACTGGGTTATATGCGACTAACTCTTAACCGTACGACTGAACTACTCTGCGATTGAACTTATGCGACTGAAACCCTCAGTCGCATCACCTATCGTGGGATTGAGACTCAATCGGGCGTCTGAGCCTCAGTCGGGCGATTGGACCTCAACTCATACTCATTCGGCCGAATGGCCCTTCAGTCGCATAACCCTAACTGGGCTGCGACTGGAGTTCATCACGAACAGCAGCCGCGAACCCCCGCACCCAAACTCGTCAAAATCCCATTTTTAGCCCAAATTGACCCTCCCAAAGCTCAGGGATTCATACTAGGACATCATACAAACATATACAAGTCCTACTTCTCACTATAAACGCATTACTCAAAATTTACCCAAATGGGTCAAACTTACACTTTTACAAAACTAGGGTTTATATGTGATTCCAGCCCCAAAATCAGTTAAAAAACATGTAAATGAGGGTCTTAGAACTCACATTACAGGTAGAAGTAGATGAACTTCGACTTTGGCTATCTTCTCGACGGATCTTGAACTCGGGCAGCACTTTCCCTCTCTTCTCTTCTGTTCTCGGTCGCTCACTCCCTCTCCCCGACTGAAAAATGGGAGGAGAAGGGAGCTGCTCCCCTTTTTATACCCACGTCTCAGTCGCACCTGGTCCAGGGGCGACTGGACCTTCAGTCGCATCAACACCATGCGATTGGACCCCAATCGCACGTGTTCCATTCGGCTCATACTTCATTCGGGCGATTGAACTCCAATCGTGCGGTTGAGCTCCAATCGGCCGAATAGCCATGCGGTTGAACTTCAATCGCATAAATCACAGGTGACTGAAGCTCAGTCGCATCACATGCTGAGAAGTCAAACTTCCGGGTGTTACAGATATTATATGATTCACTTAATTAAATTTTATTTTATTTATGATACTATAAATTGATATTTAAATTTATATTTACTAAATATATATTTATAACGAAATACTATTTAATTAAGTATTATTTTATTTAAATATAACTTAACTTTTTATTTATAATATCTTTTTATTTATAATAACTATAATACTAATATTTTTCTAGAGGCATATTGTGAGTTTAATAATTTTAATATTTATCTATATCTTTTATAATAAAAGTGAAAGGATGATAACTTTACATATGGATTAAGATTCCCATATAAAAAGTAATGTGTAAATTATAAAAATTAACCATTTTATTTCATTTACGCCCTTACAATAAATATAACATATAATGCTTATAATATAAATACTAAAGAATATATACGTGGTCAAACAAAATCGCTATTTACTTTCAATGTCTTTCATTCATTGCGATTGAGCACTAAGCCCTCTTCCCCTTTCCCTTGCTGGTTGTTAGCAGCTCAATAACAATCAAGATGGTAATTTGTGGTGACAATTTCTCTATTAACTTTCTCTAGCCTATGCAAATGATCACAACCGAAAGCTTCATCCGATGATCATAAAACTCTAACTAACATTTGTAAGACGAACGCCCCCCCCCCTAAAATCTAGGTAATAAGTGATTTTCAAATACAAATATCACCCATGTTTTCGATAAACTTGTTCGGATATATAGTTGTCTTAAAGATTTTTTTAATATATGTAATGGTTTTCTTTCATTTAATTTTTTCAATAATTGTATTTTGATTTTTAATTTACGTCATAACACACCGAGCCGATACTGACTAAATCGAATTCCCAAAAAAATCACGTAACAGCCATACCGTCACAACACGTAGACATTTTCACTAGTTATTATTAAAACATGACTAGAGACAAAAACCAACTTATAATCTTCTAAAGCAAAAATAAGGACCGTCATTTTAGGTTCTCTTATCTCATAATTAAAGCAGCAAAGCGTTGAGTTATATAACAAATATGGCAATAACAATATTCACTCTGCACAACAAATACATTTGAGATTTGAGGTAAAGAATATGCATATTTTGAACCCTAACTTCAGGATATTCACTCTGCACAAAAAAATCTTAGTTGAGCGAAGTGAAAAGAATCTATTGTGTACTATTCACTCTAAATGCATGAAACTATGAATATAAAACACAAGAAATATTATAGTGACATCCTGCAATTTATAAATATAGATGCTTCAAAATTATTGTAAATGCATGAAACTATGTATAGCACATGATTTAACACGGAATCAAATGGGTTAGTGTTTGTAAATGCATGAAACTATGTATAGCACATGTTAATGGTGCATGTAGAAACATGTCTAAGCAAGATTAACCTGCTTAACCAGATTGTGACAAGAATATGCTTTCTTATCGTGTCAAATAGATTAATAGGTCAAACGTGATATATTTATGACCCATTTCTCAAAGCGACATAGTTTTATGGTTTTATAATAGTTAAACGTATTATAATTAAATATAGATTATAATTTGAGTGCTGTTTATTTTATCATGTTAATTGTTTCTTAGCTTTTCTTAAACTTGTTTGGTAAGTATAGTCTATGTACATGTTAAGCATGTCATGTCATTTGTGTTATTAACCACATAATTTAAATCATGTTGAACATGTCATGTCATACGTGTTATTGAATTGGTTGCGTTTAAACCGTGTTAAACATACCGTGTCATGCAACTCGATTATTAAACATGTGTATTAACAACTTAACGTATAAGTAAATGTCACGTTTAATATACCTGTCATGTTTGGATTCAATACTCGTGTTAAATGTATCGTGTAGGACAAGAGCCAGTAAACACAACATGACATGTTTTATCAATGTAAAATTAAATCATCAAAAGTAACATAATAATGTAACACATTCAAGGGAAACAAATTAAATACTTTAATTCAGCAATTATAACATGTATCATACCCACAAAAACCATGCCAGGTCATTGAAGCATATATTAAAAACTTAGGTGTTTTATAATGTTATATCCAAAGAAAGGGTTCACGGGTTTGATTTAACATTTTTAGGGTTCTTGAAATCAAAGATTTATAGTACCAACTCACACTAAAATATTATATCAAAGTTTCAAAAGAATAAGACCCTAATAGGGAAGCGAACAGTTTGTGAACCGTTTGGCGGGAAGTTAGTTAATGCTCGCTCGTTTAATAAATGAACGAACACGAACAAGAAAATTTAGTTCGTTTAATTAAATGAACGAACATGAACAGAGGTCGCATTCGTTCGTTTATGTTCATGAACGTTCGACAATTGTTCGTTAACGTTCGTTTTATTTAAAAGTTACGTTTGAGATAATTTTGTTAAGTTCTTATTTATATTTGGTGGATATTACATAATGTTTTTTATTTTATTTATAAAATCAATATATGATGGTTTATTTGTTTGTTTTAGATAATTCCGTTTGTGTTCATTAATGTTCATGAATATTTGTATGTGTTCGCTTGCTTTTGTTTTCGTTCGTTTATGTTGGTGTATAGTTCATTAACAGATTCATTTTCTTAATGGTGAACACGAACAAAAAGTCTCGTTTGGTAAGCGTTCGTGAACAGTTCATGAACAAGTTATTTTCTTAATAAACGAACACGAACAAGGCCCGTTCGTGTTCGTTCAGTTCATTTACAACCCAAGACCCTAATAGGTTCGGGTTTTAGATCAACTGTTTCTTTTATCATGCGTTCAAATAGTTTTTTTAAATCGATTCAGGTTACAAACGGTTTGGCTCATTAAATACTTGAACCTCACAAACCAATTTGGACCAATTTTGAGCGGTTTCTTTTACTAGTTTAATCGGTTTTTATTTTTGAAACGGTTTTAAATCGATTTGGAGTGTGGGGCTACCAAACCGGTATACAAACGGCGGTTGGGATCGGAGTGAGAACCGCTTTGGCTCAAACCTATTTTATTTTAAACCGGTCCGGTTTTTTTGACCCCTTTTTTCCCGAATTGGTTTTCTTGCACACCTCTAGTTTAGGGTGCTAAATCTCAATTAGGCTTCAAGTTGGCAGCAGATAACTATGTCAAGAGTAAGATATGATCACAATCGGTGCAGATCGAGAAAAGGGTTGAATATAATGCGTTGAAATTTTGAATAAATATGTTTTTAAATTCGTGGGTAATTGTAGGTTGAAAAACCCAGTAAGTTTTCGGGGTGGGCCGTTTCATGCTCTATGATCCAGTTTCGCTGATGTTAAAGAGTTAATTGGGCCGTTTCATGCTCTATGAAACTATGAAGTTAGATTTATAATTATTTTTAAGTTTTTTAACGGCCTATAATCACAATATTACAACAATCAAATTGCCAGAATACTAAAGGATTCTTAAGCTTTAAACGTCACAAGTTTGAGAGAAAATAATTCCTTCAACCTGAATACATCCTCAAACTATTCAAACTTGGTTTTTTAAGTCATAAACATAAATTCAAAAGTCATTCAAATATCATATAACAGAAAATAAGTCAACCGGTACTCATGTATCATACGAGTCTTTAAAATATTTTATTTAAAGTTTTGATCGGATTTTATTTAAAATTTTGATCAAATTTAAATATTCAAATATGATTAAAAATATTTTATTTTATATTAATAAAACAAAATAATTATCAGTCACATTGTCATTTTATAGCATGACCACAATTTTTCCACTTAGGCTCCACCTACTATTGTCCACATGTACTCATCACAATAAATTTATAATTTTTGGTAAAAAGATTGAGTTAAAAGAGTATATTTAATACATTATTAATCATGATTTCTTTCTAGAAATAAATAAGGTTTTATTAAAAATACTTATTGATACTTAATTTGTTAAAGTATAATTTAGTTTGTAGCTAATCATTGTTAAAACTAAATTTTTAAAACATATATATTAAGAAGTTTATGGATATTTATGAATAATAAAATCTTTTTTTCTTTTTATACTATTGTTTATAATTTAAATATGTTTTTTATAAAATTTTATTGATATATTATCTATGACATATATTATATTATATCTTATACAATATATCATCTAATATATATATATATATATATATATATATATATATATATATATATATATATATATAGGGATTCATTCAATTGAAAACTAATATTTTATAAAAAACTAAAAGAACCATTCCATACCATAGATCATTTAGATCTATGGTTGTAAATGAAAGGGTAAAAATGTAAAATACAAATTATAAAATCATATGGATGAAACAATTAAAAGGGTAAAACTGGAAACTATTTCAATACTCGTAACTGCTTTTTGTGAGCCACGTTTACTCTCCATCTTAAATTCCATGTTTATAGGAAAAACCAAAAAGGATCCATTAAATTCCAAGTTTATAAAAAAAAATTAAAAGGATCCATTGAATAAGACAAATAGCAATTCATAATTATATAAACAATAGAATCTTTAAAAATACATAAAGATATATTTTACTATTACTATTTTTTATTACTTATTCTTTATCCAATTATAATATAATTGTACATGTTTCTACCTTTTAAAACACGATTATAACATGCAAATTAAACCTCCGGTTCTAATAAATTAATGTAAACTTACACACCTCAACTATAGAATTTATATACATAACATTATTCATTTGACATGATTTCTCAATAAAATTCAAAAGATTATGCAAATACTACATATTAAAGCTCATAAACAATTGGATTAAAGATCCAAATGTATCAGATTCATAACAATTAAATATGCCTAAAAAGCTAGTTTGTTCTAGCACAATCATTGCCTAATCATGAAACATATATGTTACAACAACAAAGAGAAAAAAAGTTTAGATTTTCTGAGCATAAGCACCACTACAATAATCCAAGACTAGTTATCTTAGTCAGTCCTCCCTTCAAATAAAAGCTTTATTCCAATTTCCATTACTAAAAAGCATGCAGATAATCATGGCTCTGAAACATCATATGCACAACCATATTAGAATTTAGCATCTATGCATATTGAAAAAATGTGCATATATGCATGTGAAAAAAATGCATATATGCATGTGAAAAAAATGCATATATGCATACCTGCATGTGTGCATAAATGTATATATGCATAAATTAATTTGTAGTATATGTACCCAGCCAACATATCATATAGTTTAAGATGATATATTTAATACTTTAGATAACTAATGATTAATGGTCTAATAGAATCAAAGAATAAAACCTGCTTGGCTACATTTAGAGTTCTCTAATTTATGGAAAAGTAGTAGTTCTACAAGTTATATAAAGATAATAAAACAAATCCTATAAATTAGAATTTAAAAATAATCTATTATAATAGTATTTAGTGATGACCTTTATTCCTCTATATTTGAGATGCTCCCCAAGCCCTCTTACAACAAGAACAAATACAACATTTTGCACATGCTTCACTCCAATTCTTCATATTGTATAAAGTTATGATCATCAAAAGTTAGTACTTCTACTGATGGCATCTGCAAGGAATAAAATTCATAACCTAATTAAGTTCCATTTTCTAGAATCTACTAAAAGTTATATCGTTGTCTTGATATATGTGTACAAACCTCCAAGGTAGCTTGAATATAAAATTGGCATCTAAAATTACCACCCAAATGTCATTCAGGCATGCAAACAACATCATCAATAAACAATAGGCAAGTGTTACATATAACATAAGCAGGAATTCATAATTTAACATTTCTAGTTTAGAGTAAATAAGGTGAGACACAAATTAAATACCATATTTTAATAACTTGAAAGGTAAAATTACCGAGCAAAATATAACTGAATTGGGTTCATTAAGAAACATTTAAGGTTTAGCGAATCAATAAAAAATCTAAGATGTTGGTTAGTTCAGCCCCAAAACTAAGGAATTAAACATGTTTTATGCAACATAATTGTCTTCACATCAAATCCAAAAAAAATCACCTATAGTGATGCAAAATGAAGTGTTTCATATTAAATGTCTAAGCAAAATTAGGTTCTCATGTGAGAAGTCTTTGTGCTCTTAATTCAATGTCTTGCCTTAAAATTATGATTAAATATAATGTTAAATGAAGAACCTGCTACTTCAATTGTGTTGACGTCAACGGTGTCGGTTACCCGGTTTTGTTTACCCATCCAAAGATAACCAACAGAAACCAAAATCTAATTAGGAGAAATCAAACATGTAAAACTTGAAGAACATACAATTAGGAGTGAAGAAACGAACCTTGATTTCTTGACTCTTGATGTATAACTGTAAAACATGTAAACCAAATTCTCTATTTTGTATTAATGATCAACTCCATAAAACAGTTTAGAAAGATGACCATTTTAGGTTTGTAGCTTTCCTTCTATACTTTGCACTAAATGAAAGATGTGCGCTTGATCTCCCCTAACCACGTTCGTCCCTACCAACATGTTGTCAGAATGCTTTTTGTTCCTTTATTTCTAAGGCAATTGAACTCCCTCTCTCTTCAATCCCTTCAATGCATGCACTAATCATGAATTAACACAGATACATAGAAGCAATCACGACTCAAAGGGGTAGCGACGACGATAGAGCGGCACTCAAATGGTGTCTAGTGGTGGTCGCTAGTTATAGATATGATTTGGAGACGAGAAATGTGCTTCGGTAATGGTGTTGGGGGGTGCTTCAGCGAAGAGGGAGACGGTGTCGGATGAAGTAGAGTTGTGTGAGGCGTCGACATGTGGATGTGGTGATTGATGGCAGTGGCCGGTTGAAGTAGCAATAACGGTGGTCATGGCGGTGGCGATGAGAAACGATGTTTCAGAAAATTAAAAATTAAATCTTAAAATTGAGATTCTATAGAAGTAGGAAGTTACATGTTAGGGTAAAATACAAAAATACCCCTAACAATTTTTAGATATTATAAAAAACAATAAACAAGAAAAAAAAACATGTGGCTAGAATTAGTTCTTTTGGTTTTTTACAAAATATTAGTTTTCATTTGAATGCCCCTCTCTCTCTCTCTCTCTCTCTCTCTATCTATATATATATATATATATAATATATATCTATAATATAATATATATATTATTTAATCAGTGTAACACACGGGTATTTAACCTATTCATATAATATCATGAATGATAATAAACTTAAGTGTCCGATTGTTTGATTAAATTTACGGTTTCCAACTTTTGTCGGTGAGGTCATAGTAAGTATATATTTACTTTTTTGTTTATAAAATCAATTTAGTGATATTAAATTCACAAAATTGAACACTGAATTCATTTTTTTGAATTTTAGTATTAAACTGGAAATACCTTTAAGCTTTGATTATAGTTATTTTAAACCAACCCTAGTGCATTATGAAGAAAAACCAGGAGTAAATTACTCGGACAGTCCTTAGGGTTTGAACGTACTGAAAGTTTAGTTTTTTTTTTCAAAATTACAGATGCGGACTTGAACTATGTATGATATGTATATCGTAGTCCTCAATGCTAACTGAGGTTAATTTGTCCTTTAAATCAATGTAAAATTACAAATAACCCCTAAATTAAAAAATAATATAACTAAACTTATCCCCACCCACCACATCTCACCGCAACCCTCCATCTTCTTCTTTCATCTTCATCTTCTTCATCCATCTTCATCTTCATCTTCATCTTCATCTTCATCTTCATCTTCATCTTCATCTTCATCTTCATCTTCATCTTCATCTTCATCTTCATCTTCATCTTCATCTTCATCTTCATCTTCATCTCATCTTCATCTTCATCACCATCACCACCACCATATGAGAAATTAAGCACTACCATTGGTCTAGTGTCTCATCTTCCCCCTTCTCTCTATCTCTTTCTCTCTCTCTCTCTTAAGAGCACCGGCATAACGCCAGCTCCCTTTCTCTGTTCAGATCTGATGGTGCAAGCAACGACGGTGGTGGTGGATTGAGGGTGCTACCGGTGACGGGGCGGTTGTTGGGGTGTTGGCGGCGAAGTTTGTGGTGGGTCCAATGTAGAGGCGGTTTTGTCGAGGTGGGTTGAGGGTGTAGGCGATGACGTTGGTGGTGGGTGAAGGTGAAGATGGTGACGGTAGTAGTGGGTTGAGGATAAAGGTAGCGGCGGTGGTGGGTTGAGGGTAGAGGCAGCGACGACGGTTGTGGGTAAGGGTGCTGCAGCAATGTTGCTGGTTGGTTGAGGGTGCAGGCGGCGACTGTAGTGGTGGTTTGAGGTTAGAGGCGGCGGCGGCGGCTGGTTGAGGGTAGAGTCGCGGTGGTGGGTGTTGAATGTGGAGAAGATGATAAAAAGAAGGGGTATTTGGTCTTTTAAAAAAATTACAGAGAAACTTAACCTTTGTCTTTGTTAGTGTCAAGGACCGTCAGCATGCAATTCTTATATAGTCCATGCCTTCATTTGTAATTTATGAAAGTAGGAATTAAAGTTGCAAATTTGCTCAAAAACCACTTGGATTAATTAGTACGTGAATATGAATAGGCAACCACTACATATGAAATTTAAAGATGGATCCGAATATCATGATAATATCATTTGTAGTCGATGTCTTAAAACAGATCACATGTTAAGCTTCCTTAGAATCATATTGTCGTTTCTCATACAACCAACTATACATATGAGAATGTCTAGCAAGAAAATAAGCACGTCGGTTATAGTATAGTTCAGGGGCGGAATTACTACCAAGTGAACGGGGTCATGACCCCATTGAACTTTGAGTGCGTAGTGTACCGTATAATATAGAAAAATTGTGTGAACCCATAGTATTTCAGAGGTGCACCCATAAATATTATAAGTTCAGAGTATAACATATATTTCCATCCTAGCTCACTGGTTCTGCGTGTTTGCACTTGTTTCTCTCTCGCATACCTCAGTCATGTGTCGAGGCTTGCAAGGGTCTTCTTTTTTTTAAACTTCTTTTACAGGTAAAATACTTTTTACCCTGAATATAAGCATCTTATTTCTAGCTCAAAAGCATCCCACCCCACAACACAATCGCTGCTCACTACTCTGCACATCTCACATCTACTCGCACCCATCAGACCAAAAACGATTCACCGCCGGTTTGCCGCTGCCTTTTTGAACTCCGGTGAATCCACAAGTCGCCACTCCGGCATGCTGTGAGGCTGCTGGCTGCAAATCTATGATTTCCTTTAAAAGAATTTCAAGGTTAGTTTCTAATTTTTTTTTGTTTTTAGTTTTTGTTTAGATTAGAAGTTTTAAACCTTTGTGGCTGCGATTTCCATTCAATTTTTGGTTAGATTTACACTTATTTTCATTGTTGTTACTTGAAAACTTGTTAGTTAATTTGTTTGATTGAGTTTAGTATCTAGATTTGTGCCCTAGAACCTTGTTTGTGCTTTTCTTAGTGAATAATGCTTTAAAAATGTGTGCCATAATGAAGATTATAATCAAGGTATCGTATTTTTGTTAGCATTTTGATATGTACTAATACTTTTAGAGTTGTTAAGAGTGTTAATTAGTTAGTTAGTTGTGATTGGTTAAAGTCAATATTCTCTAAGGCTGAGTTTGCACATCGATGAAATGCTTGAAAGAAATGAAATGTAAGAAGGAAAAATTGCAATTTGGATTGGTCAAAATTCATGGAAACAATAACACCACACGTGATTTATAGGTGAGAAAAAAATACCAAAAATACAAAATAGATTGGTATGTGGAAGAGTACTACGCAGGTTGGTTGTTAGAGAACAAGTGTGGCATATGGACTCTCATGTTAAGACTATTGACATTTTCAAAAGTAACACCAAACTTGACAGTTGCAACAGTATGTGGGAAGGTGTTCTACTTATTTGTTAGATAAATGGCCAATGGGTTTTCAAGTTTAGAAAGGAAAATGTGAAAAGGTGGCTAGTTAGATGGAAATGGAAAAAAAAAGAAAAAAAGGTCAAGGATAATGATCATCCGATTAAACGCTTGCTCAATTAGTTTATATCTCTGTCATTGTTTGTTTTTCTTTGGTTGATCCTTGAGGTCAAGAATCTTTCAAGGGAAAGGTATTGACATGTACTAATACTTGTGAAGCTGTTAAGAGTGTTAGTTACGATTGGTTAAAGTCAATATTAGTCAACTTTGTAAAGCAATTTAGTAGTATAAATAAGAGATTGTAAAGATTAATGGGCGTGCAAAAAAGGAATAACGAGTTCTCTCTAGTCTCTTCTCTATACTCTCTGATACTATGCGTTCACTAGCAATGCTTAATAACCATTCGCCATTTCTCGGTTCTTCTAGTTGTTAGATCACATGATTGGTCGCTGATCTTCAGTCTCGATCACTTATTCCTTTGTTACTATTCTTCAAGAATTACAAATCGCGTTATATTTTCAATCCAATTTAATTATATTAAGACCCGACCCGACCCGATTAAACAAGTTGAAAAGTTTTATATTGTTTTGATACAAATCAAATCACCGAAAAAATAGTGACCCCGTAAGAAAATATTCCTGGTTCCGCCACTGGTATAGTTCATTAAAGTACTACATGCCTTTTAGAAGCACCTCTAAGACCACAACATGGATTACAATTTACATTATGTTAGTAATTCATCCTCTATACCTAATATCTCAATTACAAGCTACATCTGTAGTGGGTAGTAGATATTAATGACACTCGTATCTAGAAGTTAAAAGAACGAGAAATAAAGACCTCCAATAAAGACGACTCACATGTCATACAAATAGATAAGAGAGATAAACTCAACAAATGTTTCCATTTTAAGTTTAAAGATAGCCAATATCACCCAATATCTAGTGACAAAAGCAGTGGAGATAGGTAAATAAGAAGAGTTGTTCAAATAACTCGTGTTTCCATGGTTTTTCCATGTTACAACTTCCATACCAGTTCGGTTAATTTGGAATGGATCGGCAAAATATTCCATTAAGGAACCTGGTCTTGACTTTTCTGTGTGGTATTCATTCTCGTTCTATTTTATAATCACATCCGAGAAAAAAAAACAATAATCTTAAAACTCTGATATCATATAAAATAATAAAAACTCCATAAGAATTATGTATTATTGTTGAGGATAATTACAAAAAAATTTAGTCTAATCATACCTCCTAGTTGGGAATTACGAAAAAGAATGAAACATATAATGAATATAAAAAATTAAAATATAAACCGTTACATTAATTCTACCTCAATTCTACCTCTGCTTCTATCTTCTGTATATTATCTACGTAATAAATTCTTGCTAATACATTTTATCTAAAAAAATATATCTAATATATATCACTAACAATATGATTAGTGTAACAACTTAAGTATTTCATCGAACACGATATAGATAAATACTCTTGAACTTATGTCCTGTTTGGTATTGTCGATGCATCATAGTTCATAATAGTTCTTTAAAAAATGTGAACACATGACAATTTAGGTTAACACTTTCAATTAGACTTTTGAAAATGAAGTATTTTAAGTCGTACGTTGAACAAACGCTCGTATCGGTTAACTTCAGCACATGCTTGTATTGATCGAGTTCAACACAACACGTTTTACAAGCTTGAAATTTAGCTCCTTAGTTAACGGAAGATAAAATATATTACTAAAACCGACAAAGAGGCAAGTAGGTTGTTATATTGAAAAAGTTATCTTTATTTTGTACGTTTAAAGTTCTTTTTTCTATTAAATATGATGTTTTCGCTTTCTTTATCCCTGAAGAAAAGAATATACTTGGTTTATCCATTTGGTATAAGTTTTTTTTTAGTGTGATATGAATGGTCTGTAAAAATTGAAAGAAAATGAAAGCATAATACACCAAGTGCCTTATGCATTATTGCGCTATTGACAACTCTAGTCGCCAAGCAATTAGACCAACCTCTAATGACATACATAATGAGGAAAACAAAGGTAGTAATTAGAGAGAATCTATAAGTAGGTGTTTATAATAAAGCATGTTCATAATTAGAGGATATTGTTCAATTATGCTGTTTATACCTGGATGAGTGGATTAGGCAATATTTGTTAGATTTGCACATTTCTTAGAACATGATTCAAGATAAGAGTTTTGGAGACATCTTTAGCGTGTTTCTCTCCTTTGTTTATCTTAGCTTAGCTTTGTCTTCTACGGTTTTGTTTGTCTTAGCTTGTTCATACACTTAAGCCTATACTTTGATTCCATTAGCTTCATTGTACGATATATTATTTTATACGATATAGATTGTATATGTTAATCAAAAAGCTTTTAGAGTTAGGGGTTCACGGGTAACAGTCTTTCTATCTCCTATGATAGAAGTAAAGTTTAAAAAAGTGTTCCTCCCAAGATGAGAGTTCAAGTATTAAAATAAAGAAATGTCTAGATTTAAAATGTAGATTTTAGTGGGTATGTAAGTTAGATTTCTTCTAAAAAGAAGATGCATAAAAGGGGCTTTTGGGCTACTCTCCGCCAATACTTAAATAGACTGTCATATATTTGTTAACAAATCATGACATAATGAACTGTGCAAACTTATGTAATTGTAAGAGCATTTACACCCGTGCCCTATAATCATGTGAGTGTGTTGGTATATTATATGGAATGATTTTGAGTGGTTGTGATCCAAGGATCTCAATTCAGGAATTATCAGTATTAAAACAAATCAATTTAATGATCGTGGAATTATCACTAATTGACGTTTAATTGGTTTGATGATTAATTATGAACACAACCACAGAAACACATGAATGCGAAATCAATAATTATTCAAACGTGTTTCATTAACTATAATGTAATGATTACAAAAGAATAATAATGAATACTATAAACAATCGAATACAGTGTATCAAATAATGTTGATGTTGATGAGACGGCGATTAGGGTTGCACAATGATGTAACTTGACAGCCGTAATAATGATTGATTGTGTTCTTCGAGATGTGAAACCTAGGACTCATATTATAGATGTTTGAGTCGGCTAAGGAAACACCGGATCTCTCGGGATCTGTTGTTGATCGTGTTGACTTGTTTGACTTCTTGAGTTGTAATCGCACAAGTATAATGGTCTTCCGCAGGAGTCTTGCCTTCCGCAGATCTTTTGTTCTTCCGTAGATGATTTGCTCTTCCGTAGAAATGTTGTTCTTCCGTAGGAAATCCTTCTTCCGTAGGAGTCTTCCCTTCATGAAACTTGATCATCCGCAGAAACATACACGGTCATTTGGTCTTGTATGAAACATATCTACGGATTAACAAAATTGTTCATCCGTAGATGTTTCCTACACTTGGTCAATTTCAGGAAATCCATCCAAGTAGTATATGTTTTCTCCTGTCAAGTCACAAATCAACACACATATATATGGGGTTATCCTATAGATTCAAATCACATATATATATATTTGACTGTTACAAATATTAATTACAAGACTTGATTTTCAAGTACTAAGCCTATACAAAAATGATCTAGCCCTATACAATCTAGATCTAACACTTATGTAATTGTAAGAGCATTCACAACCCGTGCCCTATAATCATGTGAGTGGTTTGGTATATTATATGGAATGATTTTGAGTGGTTGTGAGTGAAGGAGAGAAAAAATGTTATTGTGGATTGGTATATTTGAAGAATCACTATACAATCCTTATAAATTTTTTAATATTTTTTAAGTGGTTGTGTTGTGAGTGAATGAGAGAGAAAGAAGTAATGATAAGGGTATAAAAAGTATTATTTAATTGAAAGGAGAGAGAAGAAGTAGTGATTTTTAGTGTAATATATAGATAAAGATAAGGAATGGGATGTGAATGCTCTAAGGGTGAGATGTTATGTTAGATTAACAGCTTAGAAAACTTGTTTCTTTATACGTGTAAATAATTATAATTGAAAGAAAATTAATTGAAATTTTAAAAACAAAATACTATGTTATTTCATGGTGTATAATTTTTTATTTTTGTTATCGTACCTACTAGTCATATTGATTATACTAGTCCCCTGTTTATTGAGATTTCTTTATATCTTTTTAATGGCATTTATATCTTTTTTTATATCTTTATAAAACATATAAGACATCACCATACAATTTCAAAACCACACCATTGATTCCAATTCAAATTTTAACATGTAAATTAAAAGATCTCTTTATATTAATTAAAAAGAAATTCATGTTGACTAAAAATGTGTGGAGATACTTTACCATTAAGGACACTAACAAGCAAAGTTACATGCACGTTATGACGGTGCGTTGCGTTAAAAACCCGCACTTTACAATGTGCCAATACGATTAAAAACATATCAATTTGTGACGGAATATTAATTTTGCAAACTGAAATGTAGATGGAAAACATAACTAAGTCATATACGTTACGGTATAAGAATTTAAAAATGTAGTTTTCGGGTAATTACTTTACCGTATAAGTATAATAAAAATATACTTTGATAGAAAAAAGAATTAAGAAAAGTCAAAAGGGAAAAAAACTAGTGTACACCAGGGGATCGAACCGTATCATCAACCAACTCAATAAAACGTACATATTAACTCCGCTAGGCACACAACTGTATTTAATAAACGAATAAGGTGCTGTTTGTTTTTTCTGCATGAAAACGTCTGCAGTCTGCGGACCACATTTGCAGACATCTGCAGCAGAAGAGGTGGACCAAATGTCTGCAGTCTGCAAGAAAAAGACTGTTTGATTTTTTAATATCTGCAGAATGCTAAAATATTTTATAATTAAACTAAATCTATTGCATACTCAAACCTTTCCTACCCACCTTATTTATTTCTTCAACACAAGTTTCTATAAACATTGTATTTGCTCACTTGACCATTGATGTTTCTCGCCCATTTCTATTAAACAATAAACACAATCACTAACCATAAACAACCAAATAGTAAACCAAATTTAAACCAAAACACCAACCACACACAACCAATTTCATTCATCATACAAACTAATCATACAAACTATACCAAATCACCAACCACACCAAGCACATCAAACAAACTAAATAACAAACCAAATAGTAAACCAACAACCTGTATTCCACCATGTACAAAAGTGGATGAGTAAGGACACTAACCATAAACATCCATTCCACGTTTCATGCATCAGAAGAAACAACAACCTGTATTCCACCTTCTCGAAATCCCTTAATGTCTTACTGCAAAATCAAATACATAATCATAATAGGTGAAACTACATAGATTTACCTCAATGTCTTGCTGCAAAATCAAATCCCTTCAATGTCTTACTGCAAAATCAAATATGTAATCTAATAGGTGTAGATTGAGTTGAGCAAGCTTGCTTGGATCTTGGGTTAGTGTGGCGGATAGAACCATCTTCACAAGCCTCGGGTATGGAAACTAACTACCTGCTACGATGGGGGGCGAAGGGCGACGGTGGAAGGGTTCGAAGGTGGCGACGGGGGACGAAGGGCATCGGTCGATGGGGGAGAAGGGTGACGGGGGCGAAGGGAGACGGTGGAAGGAGTTGAAGGTTGCAAAAGGGGGCGAAGGGCGACGGCCGATGGGGCGGGGGGGCGAAGCGGCGGGCCGATGGGGGGGGGGGGGGCGAAGGGCGACGGGGGCTGAAGAGGAAGAGGGCGGTGGTGGGTTTCAAGTGAAGGAAAGAAAGGGTTTCAAGTGAATGAAGAAAATGCTAGAAGAGGTTGTGAAGACTTGAGAAGTGGTTGTACCATGTCTTCTCCGTACAGACGTCAGGAAGACGTTTTTTAATGAAACGTCTTCCAAAAAACAAAACAGTCTGCGAACTCAAACCTCTTCCGCGTCTGCGTGCGCGTAGATGAAGAGGTGGGGAAGAGGTTTTTTTAAAAAACAAACAGCCCCTAAGTGTTTAGTAAATTTCATCTGAATGATCATGTGTAACAGCTACAAAGAAAGAAAAGCTAAAAATAAACATAAAAATTGGTATACGTAGGAATTTGAACCGTTGACCTCAAGGTAATTTTTTTGTAAGGACAACAAATGTTATAAGACCAATCATCCAGGTAAACTCAATGGCGAAAGGTCATTCGCGCCGCGAACACAGGTAACGCTGATGACCCGCCCGACCACCAATCCAAGGTAACCCACCGTCCAAAGACCCACTATGGTAAACCCCTGATCCGCTTCTAACATATTATATCAAGTGAGACTTGAACTCATAATCTGCACTTTGAAAGGTCATGGTATGTCTCCTCCCAAACCAATTAATCTAGAACTTATTGGCGGTCTCAAAGTAATCACTAAGCAACCTTACCACATGGATTACAAGGCATTTGTAAAAAATGGGGGAAAGGCAGTTTATAATCAAAAAGAAAAAACAACAAACAAACGAACAAACCCAGTATATCCCACTCAAGAGCAGGGTCTGGGGAGGGTAGGGTAGGCGAGTCTTCCTCTATCTTGTTAGGTAGAGAGACCGCTTCCAAAGAGACCCCCGACTCGATAGCAAAAGCCATACTGATAGCAAGACCACATACAATAAATCATACAACACATAGCATACAGTATACAAAAAGCCATATCGATAGCAAGACAATACAATAAATCATACAACACATAGCATACAGTACACAATAAATCATACAATACATAACATACATATATCCTAGGTGCATGTAGAATCACCGTTAAGGGCAGATATGGACTACTTAGACATCAGGCCCCTCAACCAGACTTCAAATACCCTTCCTGCCTATAGGTCGAACTAGAAGTCCTTAATTTTAATTCTACGCCTCCACTCAGTCCTATCCTCGATCATGTGCTCAGAGAGGTGCAAGTGTATCTATCTCGCCTATATTACCTCATCCCAAGTCAATCTAGGTCTTCCTCTACTCCTCCTACCCTCTAAGATGATGTTCTCTACTGCTCTAACTGGTGCCGCCATTGGTCTCTTGACATGCCCAAACCATCTTAATCTTCCCTCTCGTATTTTATCTGCGATACAAGCCACTTCTAGCTTCTGTCGAAACACTTCGTTTCTTATCCGATCAAGTCTTGTGTGACCGCACATCCACCTCAGCATTCGCATTTCCGCTACCTCTATTTGTTTCTCGTGCGATTTATTTATGGCCCAGCAGTCTGTTCCATATAACATAGCTGGACGTATGCCACTCGATATAGCTTTCCCTTTAGTTTTGCTGGAAACCTCTTATCACATAGGATCCCTGATGCTGCTCTCCACTTGCACCATCCTGCTTGAACACAGTGCGCTACATCGCTGTGTATCTCTCCGTCCTCCTGCAAGTACGAGCCGAGGTATTTGAACCTAGACGTTTGTGGGACCGCCAACCTGAATACTGATTTGGGTGTCCTCTTCCGCCTCGCTACTAAAGTTACAATGCATGTATTTGTCTTAGAGCGACTTATCCTTAAACCTTTGCGCTCTAGTGCTGCTCTCCAGTTCTAGCTTGTCGTTAAGCACCCTTTTAGATTCCGATATTAAGACAATATCATCCGCAAAGAGCATGCACCACGGAACTGGCTGCTGTATAGACTTGGTCATCTCATCCAACACTACTGTGAAGAGAAATGGGCTCAGTGTCGATCCTCGGTGGAGTCCCACTTCCACTGTGAATGAGTCTGTGTCTCCGATCGGGGCTCGCACACACGTTTTTGCCCCATCATACATATCCTTGATTATTTTGATATACCTCTCTGGTACCCTTCTAAGTCGTAGACTTTCCCAAATTAGTTGATGCGAAATGTTGTCATAGGCCTTTTCTAGGTCGATGAATACCATATGGAGGTCCCTTTTCTTTTCTCTGTATTTCTCCATTATCCTCCTTATGGCGTGTATTGCTTCTGTTGTAGAGCGTCCTCGCATAAATCCAAATTGGTTTGACGCTATCTGAGTTTCTCGTCTAATTCTCGTGTCAATAACTCTTTCCCATAATTTCATCGTGTGACTCAATAGCTTTATTCCCCTGTAATTTTTGCAACTTTGTAATCTCCTTTTTTTTATATATTATGGGGACTATGACACTGGTTCTCCACTGGTCCGGCATCTTCCCTGTCGTAAAGATAGTGTTGAATAAATCTGTTAGCCATTTGAGCCCCTCATCTCCCAGGCATTTCCACACTTCAATCGGTATGTTGTCTGGCCCCACCGCTTTAGCCCTTCCCATTTTCTTCATAGCTCTCGTAACTTCGTCTACTGTGATGCTTCTATAATAGCAATTGTTTTGTTATGTTGTTTGGGTTGTATTATCTATCTCAGCTTGTTGATTTGGGTTCTTTATGTTGTAAAGGTTATCGAAGTAAGTTTTCCATCTCCCCTTGATGTCATTGTCGTTCACCAAAACTTTTCCATCCGCAGCCTTATAAACTTCACAATTCTCAGGTCTTGTCTTCTGCTGTCTCTTGCCTTGGCTAACTTAAACATGTCATGCTCTCCTTCTTTCGTCTCTAGTCGTTTATACATCATCTCATACGCCGCGTTCTTTGCCTCTGACACCGATTTCTTCGCCTCTCTCTTAGCCTCCTTGTATTTATCTTTTAGCTCTGGGCGTTCTTCCTCATTGTTACAGCGTATAAGCTCTCTGAAACTTTGTGTTTAATCGTATCTTCTCCTGTACATTTTCGTTCCACCACCAAGATTCCTTATGGTCGACTGTCCTCTTTGTTGTAACTCCAAGCGTTTCTTTAGCTGCTTGGATGAGCGTATTTGCCATGGCCTCCCACTTTTGGTTTGCGTCTTCCTGTGGTCCAGGATGGTTCATTGGTATGACCTTACCTCTAAAAATGGTAATGTTTTCGTCTTGAGCTGGCTCCATTTGATCGTATCTCTAATTCTCTTGTTTTGTTGAACAATTGGTCTCTTCACGCGTATATCCGCCACTAACATGATGTTGTGTCACAACTGTCTCTCTGGGATGTCTTACAGTCCTTCCACGAGCTACGATCTTCTCTCCTCGTCAACAAATAGTCTATCTGCGTGTGTCTCCCGCCGCTGCTAAACGTGATTAGATGCGATTCTCTTTCTTAAAAAACGAATTTATGATTCCTAAGTCATGCGCTACTGCAAAGTCAAGAAGCTCCTTACCGCCTTCATTCCTAAGGCCATACCCGAAGCCTCCATGCACCAACTGGAAATGGTCATTATCCTTACCGATATGCCCATAAAATCTCCTCCTATGCATATTTTTTCGTCTCTAGGTATGTCACCCATAACGTGATCTAAACTCTCCCAGAACTTTTTTCTTTCTGTTTCTCCTAGTCCAACATATGGAGCATACGCACTAACTACTGCCACTACTTCATCCCCTATTACTATTCTTAACAGCATAATTCTATCATCGCATCTTCTTACCTCCACTACATTATCTTGGAGTTCCTTAGCAACTAGAAACCCTACTCCATTTTTCGTTCCGTCAGACCCTGAATACCATAGTTTATAACTATTGCACTCTGTTGCTCTCTCACCCCGCCATCTAGTCTCCTGGAGACACGCTATCTGGACCCTACGTTTCCTTAGTACATCAATTAACTCTAGTAACTTACTAGTTAGGGTTCCTACATTCCACGATGCCACTCTTAATCTAAAATCCTTTTCCTTGTTGTCGCACCTCTCGTCACCGAACATGATCTCAGGGCAGCATAATGACACCTGCTGTCTATATTACTTGACAGAGTCCACTAGAACAACCCCTAAAAGAGGAATTGTAGCAGAAGTAAAGCACAATCAAAAGCAATCCGTCACACGCGGTCAACAGTACGATGGACCAGAACTTAATCAAAAAATAGCAACAATGATCACCACTTCACACAATGACACACTATCCTGAGTATAGATTCAAATAAGCCAATGAAACCTATGTAGAAAACAGTTCTAAGATTGACCAGAAATGAAGACAACAACCCACAAATGCTCAACACACCAACTCAACCAACAATATACAACTTACTCAGCAATTAATATCAAAACACTAACAATTATACAACTAATCAGCAAGTTATAACCACTAATCAATTAGGCACAAACCACAGAACTAAACGGTCAGCAGAAAAATAAACAAGAATTATATCAGACTCAAGAATTATAATCAAAAAGAACATGGAATAAAATTAAAAAAAAAACGATTTTTTAATTGAGTTAGTATATATAGAAGGTGATCCATTCAAAAAAGTAATTTATCTTTCTTACTTTCTTGTTTTTAGTTATACATCTTAAACGAAAATTATATTTTTGTACAACAATGCCACTTGTTTTCCTTCCGGCTGTTGAGGGTTATATATTTAGTAATCAACACAAAAAATAAATCAAAGGGTTTGTGATTCTTAAGATGTATGTGATAAGCTAATATAGTCTTCTAATAATAAAAAAATACATATACTCTTAACTAATGAATACCAAAGGTATTTTTAAATTTTATGAAAAGTATGGATTTCTTAATAGTGTCTTAACGGCATATAAGAAAAAATCCTTCAACCAATTACTAGGTATTATATGATAGTAATTAGGCTTAACCCTCCTAAAACATCAATTAACTCATGATAAAACCTTATGTACAATGAGATTAGAGGGGGAATGGAGTTAGGATGTTTAGGGGCGGGATGTCACAGAGTCACATGGACTAAGATGGGAATGTGAGAGATGATGGTGTGGCGTGATGAATTAGGGTAATGTTGTAGGAGGAAGGGAGAAGAATAAAGAAGGAGAAAGTAGAGCAGGATGTCACAAAGTGTTGTTTTATGCATTTTCGATTGATAACTATTAGAATTATAAGTTTTCAACCTATCCCTAGAAATTTGATTATATGTCAGAGTTATGATAACTGACATTGTACAGTTTTTTAGGTTCACCACTACGGATGTGAAGCTAGGTCCTTTTTAGGGCCAAACCACGCGATGTATATTTATTCTTGCATGCATCTTACTTTTTATTGGAACCTTAACTTTACATGAAAATTGGCGTTTCGTGAAGAAGAATCGTGCGAAGGACACAATCATGCAGTAGTTGCATGTTTTTCACCACCACAACTCGCTCCTTACAACAATCAGAAACCCTAATTGAAACAATACGCCTTCATAAGAGTTTAGTCCCTCGTCAACTAGTATATGGTTAGACAATCATCCACCAGCCCAAGCTACTGGTTATCGTCAGAATATATAATATAACTTCCTTTCTTTTCCAAGCTACAATCGCCCCTCGTGCTTTAGCTAGTGAGAGAATACTAAACCGTTATGTTATTGTAGGTTTTGCATAGCTTCCCAAGCACCGGCTTTCTTTTTGGGTTTCGAAAGGCAGAATAGCTTCAGCATCGAGTAGGGTATGGGATAGAGTTCGAGTGAGGCAAGCAACAATTATCAAGTCAATACAAAATCCTCAAGTTCAAGATGCAATTTCATTAAAACAGAGTATATATTTTTAACCATTGATAAAACAAAGAGTATATATCTTAGTTCTTATTAAACAAAGAGTATATGTTCTCTAAAGCATATAATCCATGCTAACCTCATCAAAACCACTTTAACAACTTGAAGATTACATTTAAAATACGATTAATCACCCACTAATCAAAACCAACAAAAAGACACCTTTTGCTAGACCTCATGTGAACCATTCAAACCAGCATAGCTGGCCACATGTTCCCACCACAGTCAATAAAAAATAAGAAAAAGTTTGACAGTGATTTCATCATCACTTTTTATATTAATTATTAATTATAATTGATTTAAAATGCAAATCAGCTACCTAGTCTTCTAAGTTGAGATGAGTTGCTTAATAATTAGAATCGCCCCTTCCACCTAGAATCGCCCCTTCCACCGTAGAATCGCCGCCCGCCCGTCGGCCGGCCAGCAACTCCGGTCGCCCCCTTCCACCCTGCCCTCAGAACCCCTCCGCAGAAAACCCCCCGTAGAATCGCTCCGTCTCCTTCCACCCTGACCTCAGAACCCCTCCGCAGAAACCCGGTCGTCGGCCGGCCAGCAACTCCGGTTCGCCCCCTTCCACCCTACCTCAGAACCCCTCCGCAGAAACCCCCCGACCGCAGCTCCGCCTCGCCCCCGACCGTAGCTCCCCCGACCACAGCTCCCCCGACGCAGCTCCCCCGCCTCCGCCTCCGCCTCCGCCGCATGTCCGCCTCCGCCATCCCCGCCTCCGCCACCCCCGACCTGCAGAACCCCGACGCATCCGCCTCCGTAGCCTCCGCCCTCCGGTCACCTAAATTTGTAGATCCTGACGGCTGGGAACATCCTCGTAATCGGCATGGTAGAAGGAATGATAGACGGCTGAGGCTTCCAACAAGGTTTTCTCCAAGTTTTTTGTCTCCAACCTTCCTCCGAAGTGCTCCTCGCAGGATTGAAGGAGGTGTTGGGTGGGTATGGGGTTTTCGAAGGGTCTTACATCGCAAGGAAATGGATAAATGGGGTAAACGATTTGCTTTTGTATCGTTTTCTGGGGTTAACGATCCAGCACGGCTGGAGAATGAGATGTTGAGTGTTTGGCTGGGAACGTATAAGTTGTTTATTTCGATTGCACGGTTTTGTGGATGGACAGAAAGTTACGAGGCCAGAGGGTATGCAGAAGAGATCGTCGAATGTTATGAAGGAGACCACCCACGCAAACCCTAGTTCTGGGGGTTTGGAGGGGACTAAATCAAGTCAGGTTAGTGCAGGACGTTCCTTCGTAGATTCTTTATTGAATAGAAACAAGGTGGATGTGATCAACATTGATGACTCGGTGGAACGGTTTTCACATTGGTCAGGTTGTGCGTTGCATGGGAAGGTTGCGAATCTCAACACGTTGACATCATTGAATCTTATCCTTAAAAGCATGGGGTGGACAACATTGGATATTAAGTACATGGGGGTCTATCGGTGGCTTTAGTTTTTTACAATAACAAGGATGCGAAGAGATTTCTTGATGATACCCAATCTTGGTCACGATGGTTCGAAGTGTTGCAACCGTGGGCCGAAGGTGGGTTTGTGAAAGAGGGGCGTATCGCTTGGTTACAAGTTCATGGGTCCCAGCTTATTTGACTTTGGATGAGGTGTATGATGTGATTGCTAATAGATATGGTAAACTGATGCAACCGGCGTCTATATCAGGTGATGTTTAATCTTTCTTACTCTCATTGGTGTGTTGACTAAGGAGTGTAAGAGATTGTGGATAGGGTAGATGTTACTTGGAGGGGTCGTACATTTAATGTGTGGATGATGAAGATGTTGAAGAGTGGGTTCCTGAGTGCATTGTTGATCCCGAGGAGGATGGGTGTAGCAGTCCTCAAGTCGGTGTTCCTCCGGTTGATGATTCCCAGGGTGACCGTGAGGAGGGGGAGTTACCAATAGATGAGGTGATGGTGAATGCTAGTCCAGTAGCCGTAGTAGAAGGGGCCAGGGTAATAGCGATCACGGTAGGGTGGTAGATGATGATAGACCGGACGGGTGGATGCTACTCAGTCGAGTGTTTCAAAAGGAAGAAAAAAGTTTCGCAATAAATCTTTATTCAAAACAGGAATGAAAGTAGGTGGATCATTAGAACGTCCCAAGAAGCGGTCGCGTGAAAATAATGATATGTTTGGTTTGGATCGGTTGAGCGGTATTTTATCGAATAATGATGATCGGTTACTAGTGTGGATAGTGAGGGTGCTGGAGTCGAGCAGGTGTTTCTAACACCAGATCTTAATAGAAGAGCTTCTGTAGAGGTTGGGTTTCCAAAGTCACAAGGGCAGTCGATGTAGAGGTAAATGGAGGCTTGAATCCGATAGTAGATGGTACTAGTGTAAGTCCGATTGACACTGAGGCTAACCAAACATTTGTTAAGCCAGGCTTTGGGGGTTGAAAATCTAGATTCGTTTGTTCCGATGTTAATAAGTATTGCGTAACGAAGGTTATCAAGAGGTTATTCAATGAATGTTATATCATTGAATATCGGGGAATGGGGCGTTGTGGGGAAGGCGGATTGGGTTCGAAGGCTTCGGTCTACGAATGAGGTTAGTTTCATTATGTTACAGGAAAATCAAATTCGTTCTTTGGATTCGATTCCTTTGGGTAGTTTTTGGGGGTTCGGGGAGTTTAATCATGATTGGGTTCCTTCTTCGGGGGGAGATCGGGTGGTCTTGTGTCGTTTGGGATCCTAAAGTTTTTACTTTGGATGGGGTGGTTAAAAATCCTAACTGGATCCTTGTGTCTAGGACGGTTAAGGGGAGTGGTCATATGTATCATTTGTTAAATGTGTATGCCCCACAGAACTTAGTTTACAAACGTATTCTTTGGGAGGATATTAAGCGGTTATAGGTGAAGTGGAGGTAGGTGGATAGTAGCTGGTGATTTAATGCAGTTAGGGGTGAGGAAGAAAGAAGGCGGAATTCGATTTTCAACGCGGTGGAGGCTTCTGAATTTACGATTTTATTAATGATGCGGACTTACATGAATACTCCTTGAAAGGGAGACGGTTTTACTTTTCTTGCAGGTGATAAATTAAGTCGTATTGATAGAATTTTTGTCAGTTGGGAGGTCTTTATGGAGTGGCCATGCGCTGAATATATAGCTTTGGAAAGAGTAAATCCGATCACAGACCGCTTTTACTAAAGACAGGATCGAGAAATTTTGGTCCCAAACCGTTTAAGTTTTTCAACTCCTGGCTCGGTCGAGAAAATTTTGATTCGGTGGTAAGAAATACGATTCAGAATGGGGAGGCACAGGTAGCCCAGATGCTTGTTTATTGTCCAAATTCAAATTGTTACGAAAGAACATTAGTGCGTGGGCGCATACGGTTAAAGCTAATGAGATGGAGGAAAGACGGGTTTGGAAGATGAGCTGATTGTTTTAGATCAACTTGTGGAGGATCGTTTGTTATCTGAGGATGAGTCGTGGTCGTGTCGGAGATTAAGCACCGTATTGGGGAGTTAGATTATTATAAGCAACGTGATTTGAAGCAAAAGGCAAGGTGTACTTGGGTAACGTATGGAGATGATAATTCAAGATATTTTCATGGGGTTAAATAAACGAAGGCGTCTAACCATATTCCGGGCTTGGAGGTAAACGGTAGAGGGGGTGTCCAATCGGGAAATTATAAAAAGAGAGGGTTATGGGTTTCTTTGGGACAAGTTCAAGGAATCAATGGTATTTAATCAGTGTAACACACGGGTATTAACCTATTCATATAATATCATGAATGATAATAAACTTAAGTGTCCGATTGTTTGATTAAATTTACGGTTTCCAACTTTTGTCGGTGAGGTCATAGTAAGTATATATTTACTTTTTTGTTTATAAAATCAATTTAGTGATATTAAATTCACAAAATGAACACTGAATTCATTTTTTTGAATTTTAGTATTAAACTGGAAATACCTTTAAGCTTTGATTATAGTTATTTTAAACCAACCCTAGTGCATTTATGAAGAAAAACCAGGAGTAAATTACTCGGACAGTCCTTAGGGTTTGAACGTACTGAAAGTTTAGTTTTTTTTTCAAAATTACAGATGCGGACTTGAACTATGTATGATATGTATATCGTAGTCCTCAATGCTAACTGAGGTTAAGTTTGTCCGTTAAATCAATGTAAAATTACAAATATACCCCTAAATTTAAAAAATAATATAACTAAACTTATCCCCACCCACCACATCTCACCGCAACCCTCCATCTTCTTCTTTCATCTTCACTTTTCATCATCTCATCTTCATCTTCATCTTCATCTTCATCTTCATCTTCATCTTCATCTTCATCTTCATCTTCATCTATCTTCATCTCATCTTCATCTTCATCTCATCTCATCTTCATCTTCATCTTCATCTTCATCACCATCACCACCACCATATGAGAAATTAAGCACTACCATTGGTCTAAGTGTCTCATCTTCCCCTTCTCTCTATCTCTTTCTCTCTCTCTCTCTAAGAGCACCGGGCATAACGCCAGCTCCCTTTCTCTGTTCAGATCTGATGGTGCAAGCAACGACGGTGGTGGTGGATTGAGGGTGCTACCGGTGACGGGGCGGTTGTTGGGGTGTTGGCGGCGAAGTTGGTGGTGGGTCCAATGTAGAGGCGGTTGTCGAGGTGGGTTGAGGGTGTAGGCGATGACGTTGGTGGTGGGTTGAAGGTGAAGATGGTGACGGTAGTAGTGGGTTGAGGATAAAGGTAGCGGCGGTGGTGGGTTGAGGGTAGAGGCAGCGACGACGGTTGTGGGTTAAGGGTGCTGCAGCAATGTTGCTGGTTGGTTGAGGGTGCAGGCGGCGACTGTAGTGGTGGTTTGAGGTTAGAGGCGGCGGCGGCGGCTGGTTGAGGGTAGAGGTCGCGGTGGTGGGTGTTGAATGTGGAGAAGATGATAAAAAAGAAGGGGTATTTTGGTCTTTTAAAAAAATTAACAGAGAAACTTAACCTTTGTCTTTGTTAGTGTCAAGGACCGTCAGCATGCAATTCTTATATAGTCCATGCCTTCATTTGTAATTTATTGAAAGTAGGAATTAAAGTTGCAAATTTGCTCAAAAACCACTTGGATTAATTAGTACGTGAATATGAATAGGCAACCACTACATATGAAATTTAAAGATGGATCCGAATATCATGATAATATCATTTGTAGTCGATGTCTTAAAACAGATCACATGTTAAGCTTCCTTAGAATCATATTGTCGTTTCTCATACAACCAACTATACATATGAGAATGTCTAGCAAGAAAATTAAGCACGTCGGTTATAGTATAGTTCAGGGGCGGAATTACTACCAAGTGAACGGGGTCAAGTGACCCCATTGAACTTTGAGTGCGTAGTGTACCGTATAATATAGAAAAATTGTGTGAACCCATAGTATTTCAGGAGGTGAACCCATAAATATTATTAAGTTCAGAGTATAACATATATTTCCATCCTAGCTCACTGGTTCTGCGTGTTGCACTTGTTCTCGCATACCTCAGGTCATGTGTTCGAGGCTTGCAAGGGGTCTTTTTTTAAACTTCTTTTAACAGGTAAAATTACTTTTTACCCTGAATATAAGCATCTTATTTCTAGCTCAAAAGCATCCCACCCACACAAACACAATCGCTGCTCACTACTCTGCACATCTCACATCTACTCGCACCCATCAGACCAAAAACGATTCACCGCCGGTTTGCCGCTGCCTTTTTGAACTCCGGTGAATCCACAAGTCGCCACTCCGGCATGCTGTGAGGCTGCTGGCTGCAAATCTATGATTTCCTTTAAAAGAATTTCAAGGTTAGTTTCTAATTTTTTTGTTTATTTAGTTTTTGTTTAGATTAGAAGTTTTAAACCTTTGTGGCTGCGATTTCCATTCAATTTTTGGTTAGATTTACACTTATTTTCATTGTTGTTACTTGAAAACTTGTTAGTTAATTTGTTTGATTGAGTTTAGTATCTAGATTTGTGCCCTAGAACCTTGTTTGTGCTTTTCTTAGTGAATAATGCTTTAAAAATGTGTTGCCATATGAAGATTATAATCAAGGTATCGTATTTTTGTTAGCATTTTGATATGTACTAATACTTTTAGAGTTGTTAAGAGTGTTAATTAGTTAGTTAGTTGTGATTGGTTAAAGTCAATATTCTCTAAGGCTGAGTTTGCACATCGATGAAATGCTTGAAAGAAATGAAATGTAAGAAGGAAAAATTGCAATTTGGATTGGTCAAAATTCATGGAAACAATAACACCACACGTTGATTTATAGGTGAGAAAAAAATACCAAAAATACAAAATAGATTGGTATGGTGGAAGAGTACTACGCAGGTTTGGTTGTTAGAGAACAAGTGTGGCATATGGACTCTCATGTTAAGACTATTGACATTTTCAAAAGTAACACCAAACTTGACAGTTGCAACAGTTATGTGGGAAGGTGTTCTACTTATTTGTTAGATAAATGGCCAATGGGTTTTCAAGTTTAGAAAGGAAAATGTGAAAAGGTGGCTAGTTAGATGGAAATGGAAAAAAAAGAAAAAAAGGTCAAGGATAATGATCATCCGATTCAAACGCTTGCTCAATTAGTTTATATCTCTGTCATTGTTTGTTTTTCTTTGGTTGATCCTTGAGGTCAAGAATCTTTCAAGGGAAAGGTATTGACATGTACTAATACTTGTGAAGCTGTTAAGAGTGGTAGTTACGATTGGTTAAAGTCAATATTAGTCAACTTTGTAAAGCAATTTAGTAGTATAAATAAGAGATTGTAAAGATTAATGGGCGTGCAAAAAAGGAATAACGAGTTCTCTCTAGTCTCTTCTCTATACTCTCTGATACTATGCGTTCACTAGCAATGCTTAATAACCATTCGCCATTTCTCGGTTCTTCTAGTTGTTAGATCACATGATTGGTCGCTGATCTTCAGTCTCGATCACTTATTTCCTTTGTTACTATTCTTCAAGAATTACAAATCGCGTTATATTTTCAATCCAATTTAATTATATTAAGACCCGACCGACCCGATTAAACAAGTTGAAAAGTTTTATATTGTTTTGATACAAATCAAATCACCGAAAAAATAGTGACCCCGTAAGAAAATATTCCTGGTTCCGCCACTGGTATAGTTCATTAAAGTACTACATGCCTTTTAGAAGCACCTCTAAGACCACAACATGGATTACAATTTACATTATTGTTAGTAATTCATCCTCTATACCTAATATCTCAATTACAAGCTACATCTGTAGTGGTAGATAGACATATTAATGACACTCGTATCTAGAAGTTAAAAGAACGAGAAATAAAGACCTCCAATAAAGACGACTCACATGTCATACAAATAGATAAGAGAGATAAACTCAACAAATGTTTCCATTTTAAGTTTAAAGATAGCCAATATCACCCAATATCTAGTGACAAAAGCAGTGGAGATAGGTAAATAAGAAGAGTTGTTCAAATAACTCGTGTTTTCCATGGTTTTTCCATGTTACAACTTCCATACCAGTTCGGTTAATTTGGAATGGATCGGCAAAATATTCCATTAAGGAACCTGGTCTTGACTTTTCTGTGTGGTATTCATTCTCGTTCTATTTTATAATCACATCCGAGAAAAAAAAAACAATAATCTTAAAACTCTGATATCATATAAAAATAATAAAAACTCCATAAGAAATTATGTATTATTGTTGAGGATAATTACAAAAAAATTAGTCTAATCATACCTCCTAGTTGGGAATTACGAAAAAGAATGAAACATATTAATGAATATAAAAAATTAAAAATATAAACCGTTACATTAATTCTACCTCAATTCTACCTCTGCTTCTATCTTCTGTATATTATCTACGTAATAAATTCTTGCTAATACATTTTATCTAAAAAAATATATCTAATATATATCACTAACAATATGATTAGTGTAACAACTTAAGTATTTCATCGAACACGACATATAGATAAATACTCTTGAACTTATGTCCTGTTTGGTATTGTCGATGCATCATAGTTCATAATAGTTTCTTTAAAAAATGTGAACACATGACAATTTAGGTTAACACTTTCAATTAGACTTTTGAAAATGAAGTATTGATTAAGTCGTTACGTTGAACAAACGCTCGTATCGGTTAACTTCAGCACATGCTTGTATTGATCGAGTTCAACACAACACGTTTTACAAGCTTGAAATTTAGCTCCTTAGTTAACGGAAGATAAATATAATTACTAAAACCGACAAAGAGGCAAGTAGGTTGTTATATTGAAAAAGTTATCTTTTATTTTGTACGTTTAAAGTTCTTTTTTCTATTAAATATGATGTTTTCGCTTTCTTTATCCCTGAAGAAAAGAATATACTTGGTTTATCCATTTGGTATAAGTTTTTTTTTAGTGTGATATGAATGGTCTGTAAAAATTGAAAGAAAATGAAAGCATAATACACCAAGTGCCTTATGCATTATTGCGCTATTGACAACTCTAGTCGCCAAGCAATTAGACCAACCTCTAATGACATACATAATGAGGAAAACAAAGGTAGTAATTAGAGAGAATCTATAAGTAGGTGTTTATAATAAGCATGTTCATAATTAGAGGATATTGTTCAATTATGCTGTTTATACCTTGGATGAGTGGATTAGGCAATATTTGTTAGATTTGCACATTTCTTAGAACATGATTCAAGATAAGAGTTTTTGGAGACATCTTTAGCGTGTTTCTCTCCTTTGTTTATCTTAGCTTAGCTTTGTCTTCTACGGTTTTGTTTGTCTTAGCTTGTTCATACACTTAAGCCTATACTTTGATTCCATTAGCTTCATTGTACGATATATTATTTTATACGATATAGATTGTTATGTTAATCAAAAAGCTTTAGAGTTAGGGGTTCACGGGTAACAGTCTTATCCTATGATAGAAGTAAAGTTTAAAAAAGTTGTTCCTCCCAAGATTGAGAGTTCAAGTATTAAATAAAGAATGTCTAGATTTAAAATGTAGATTTTAGTGGGTATGTAAGTTAGATTTCTTCTAAAAAGAAGATGCATAAAAGGGGCTTTTGGCTACTCTCCGCCAATACTTAATAGACTGTCATATTTGTTAACAAAATGACATAATGAACTGTGCAAACTTATGTAATTGTAAGAGCATTACACCCGTGCCCTATAATCATGTGAGTGTGTTGGTTATTATATGGAATGATTTGAGTGGTTGTGATCCAAGGATCTCAATTCAGGAATTATCAGTATTAAAACAAATCAATTTAATGATCGTGGAATTATCACTAATTGACGTAATTGGTTTGATGATTAATTATGAACACAACCACAGAAACACATGAATGCGAAATCAATAATATTCAAACGTGTTTCATTAACTATAATGTAATGATTACAAAAGAATAATAAGAATACTATAAACAATCGAATACAGTGTATCAAATAATGTTGATGTGATGAGACGGCGATTAGGGTTGCACAATGATGTAACTTGACAGCCGTATAATGATTGATTGTGTTCTTCGAGATGTGAAACCTAGGCTCATATTATAGATTGAGTCGGCTAAGGACCGGATCTCTCGGGATCGTTGTTGATCGGTTGACTTGTTTGACTTCTGAGTTGTAATCGCACAAGTATAATGGTCTTCCGCAGGAGTTTGCCTTCCGCAGATCTTTTGTTCTTCCGTAGATGATTTGCTCTTCCGTAGAAATGTTGTTCTTCCGTAGGAAATCTTCTTCCGTAGGAGTCTTCCCTTCATGAAACTTGATCATCCGCAGAAACATACACGGTCATTTGGTCTTGTATGAAACATATCTACGGATTAACAAAATGTTCATCGTAGATGTTCCTACACTTGGTCAATTTCAGGAAATCCATCCAAGTATATTGTTTCTCTGTCAAGTCACAATCAACACATATTATGGGGTTATCCTATAGATTCAAATCACATATATATAATTTGACTTACAAATATAATTACAAGACTTGATTTCAAGTACTAAGCCTATACAAAAATGATCTAGCCCTATACAATCTAGATCTAACACTTATGTAATTGTAAGAGCATTCAACCGTGCCCTATAATCATTGAGTGTTTGGTATTATATGGAATGTTGAGTGGTGTGAGGAGGAGAGAAAAAATGTTATTGTGGATTGGTATATTTGAAGAATCACTATAATCCTTATAAATTTTTTAAATTTTTTAAAGGGTGTGAGTGAATGAGAGAGAAAGAAGTAATGATAAGGGTATAAAAAGTATTATTTAATTGAAAGGAGAGAGAAGAAGTAGTGATTTTTAGTGTAATATATAGATAAAGATAAGGAATGGGATGTGAATGCTCTAAGGGTGAGATGTTATGTTAGATTAACAGCTTAGAAAACTTGTTTCTTTATACGTGTAAATAATTATAATTGAAAGAAAAATTAATTGAAATTTTAAAAACAAAATACTATGTTATTTCATGGTGTATAATTTTTTTTTTGTTATCGTACCTACTAGTCATATTGATTATACTAGTCCCCTGTTTATTGAGATTTCTTTATATCTTTTTAATGGCATTTTATATCTTTTTTTATATCTTTATAAAACATATAAGACATCACCATACAATTTCAAAACCACACCATTGATTCCAATTCAAATTTTAACATGTAAATTAAAAGATCTCTTTATATTAATTAAAAAGAAATTCATGTTGACTAAAAATGTGTGGAGATACTTTACCATTAAGGACACTAACAAGCAAAGTTACATGCACGTTATGACGGTGCGTTGCGTTAAAACCCGCACTTTACAATGTGCCAATACGATTAAAAACATATCAATTTGTGACGGAATATTAATTTTGCAAACTGAAATGTAGATGGAAAACATAACTAAGTCATATACGTTACGGTATAAGAATTTTAAAAATGTAGTTTTCGGGTAATTACTTTACCGTATAAGTATAATAAAAATATACTTTGATAGAAAAAGAATTAAGAAAAGTCAAAAGGGAAAAAACTAGTGTACACCAGGGGATCGAACCGTATCATCAACCAACTCAATAAAACGTACATATTAACTCCGCTAGGCACACAACTGTATTTAATAAACGAATAAGGTGCTGTTTGTTTTTTCTGCATGAAAACGTCTGCAGTCTGCGGACCACATTTGCAGACATCTGCAGCAGAAGAGGTGGACCAAATGTCTGCAGTCTGCAAGAAAAAGACTGTTTGATTTTTTAATATCTGCAGAATGCTAAAATATTTTATAATTAAACTAAATCTATTGCATACTCAAACCTTTCCTACCCACCTTATTTATTTCTTCAACACAAGTTTCTATAAACATTGTATTTGCTCACTTGACCATTGATGTTTCTCGCCCATTTCTATTAAACAATAAAAACACAATCACTAACCATAAACAAACCAAATAGTAAACCAAATTTAAACCAAAACACCAACCACACACAACCAATTCATTCATCATACAAACTAATCATACAAACTATACCAAATCACCAACCACACCAAGCACATCAAACAAACTAACCATAAACAAACCAAATAGTAAACCAACAACACTGTATTCCACCATGTACAAAAGTGGATGAGTAAGGACACTAACCATAAACATCCATTCCACGTTTCATTGCATCAGAAGAAACAAAACCTGTATTCCACCTTCTCGAAATCCCTTTAATGTCTTACTGCAAAATCAAATACATAATCATAATAGGTGAACTACATAGATCTTACCTCAATGTCTTGCTGCAAAATCAAATCCCTTCAATGTCTTACTGCAAAATCAAATATGTAATCTAATAGGTGTAGATTGAGTTGAGCAAGCTTGCTTGGATCTTGGGTTAGTGTGGCGGATAGAACCATCTTCACAAGCCTCGGGTATGGAAACTAACCTGCTACGATGGGGGGCGAAGGGCGACGGTGGAAGGGTTCGAAGGTGGCGACGGGGGACGAAGGGCATCGGTCGATGGGGGAGAAGGGGACGGGGGGCGAAGGGAGACGGTGGAAGGAGTTGAAGGTTGCAAAAGGGGGCAAAGGGCGACGGCCGATGGGGCGGGGGGGCGAAGGGCGAGGCCGATGGGGGGGGGGGGGCGAAGGGCGACGGGGGCTGAAGAGGAAGAAGGGCGGGGGTGTTGTGAAGGAAGAAAGGGTTTCAAGTGAATGAAGAAAATGCTAGAAGAGGTTGTGAAGACTTGAGAAGTGGTTGTACCATGTCTTCTCCGTACAGACGTCAGGAAGACGTTTTTTAATGAAACGTCTTTCCAAAAAACAAACAGTCTGCGAACTCAAAACCTCTTCCGCGTCTGCGTGCGCGTAGATGAAGAGGTGGGGAAGAGGTTTTTTTAAAAAACA